>VKOC01021138.1:0-31033 GCA_009364415.1 Spea multiplicata | reverse complement strand
CTGAGAATCCACCCCTTCAAATATCCTGAGTGTTCCCAGGTATGGCTATACAGTAGGTCAGCAACATACCTGTTTTTTATTAACCAGTAATCTTCATTATTGTCCTCGTCGTTCTTATCAGATTCTGTTCCATAACCCACAATAATAATGGCATGATTTGGATAAGGAGCACAGCCACCATCATAAACTCCTGTTATTACCAAAATAAAACAAATATGAATTGCACTCACAAAGTTATTACCCATATTTTCAGAGCATATACTTCAAAGCTTTTGATATTTTCCAGATTCAGTACTAGTAAAAAATAAATAAATGCATATATATATATACGCTCATTTTGTAATTGAGTTAATTTTACCTATTTATAATTTTATGGCAAATATGACTTTTAACCCATTAATATGAAGTATCAACTATTCTAAATACCGGTAATGAGAACACCTGCTGAGTCAATTAAGAGCTGGGACAAATGAATATACATATATATATATTGTAGTATGCCTAGTCCGGTTTGCGGTTTGGAATCCCATACAATTTCACACCTATTTCACATAGAAATCTTTTTTAAAAAAAAGCACTGATAAGTATCAATATTGCAGGAGAAGATAAATTACCCTTCATGTAAAAAAGAAACTCAGTGTCCACTCCAAATCCAACTATAATTGGTCCTTCAGATGCCACAGAACTTGCTATGTTATCTTCTCCAGGCACAGCATAGTATTTTGTTGCATTCAGTGTAATTGCTTCATCAGGTTTGTATAAGCAAGTAAATTTCTGTTCCAGAAAATAATTAAAATAATTACAATTACAAATAATTATTAAATTCTAGTTTGATCTGAAAATACACTGATCAGCCATAACATTATGACCACTGACAGATGAAGTGAATAACACCGATAATCTTGTTATCATGGCACCTATCAGTGGGTGGGATATATTAGGCAGCAAGTGGACATTTTGTTTCAAAGTTGATGTAGGAAAATTGGGCAAGCGGCCAAATTGTGATGGCTAGACGACTGAGCCAGAGCATCTTAAAAAGTACATCTCTTATGGGGTGTTCCCAGTCTACAGTGGTCAAAAGTGGTCCAAGGAAGGAAAAGCGGTGCAACTGCACGTCAGGGAGGAAGGCTGGCCGGAGTAGTCAAATACAACAGACAAGCTACTGTAGCTCAAATTGTATAAAAAGTAAATGCTGGCTCTGATAGAGTGGTGTCAGGACGCACAGTGCATCACAGTTTGTTGTGTATTGGGCTGCGTAGCCACAGACTTGTCAGGGTGCCCATGCTGACCCCTGTCCACTGTAGATAGTGCCTACATTGACTAGAGCACATGAGTATAAGAACTGGACAAAGGAGCAATGAAAGAGAGTGGCCTGGTCTGATGAATCACGTTTTCTTTTACATCATGTGGATGGCCATGTGTGTGTGCGTCGCTTACCTGGAGAACACATGGCACCATGAAGTTGTAGGGGACATGTTATCATACACATAAACACAAACCATAACTTTGTATCTTAATACCTAATAATAAAAACGCAACAAGCAATTTGGATGAACCAGGCCGTGGACTTTTATTTAGTTTAACAAGACATACAAATACTTTACTCATAACTTTCACTTTATAACTGATAACCAAAAAACTCCACTCTTGGCATAAGCCCCAGAGCACATTTTAAACATATCACCTTGCCAACCGCCCTATAAGCCAGCTGGTCAAACTACAATTATCAATGTGGTCGCCCTAAATTATAAGGCAATCTACCCCAATAAAAGCCAGCGACAATTTAAGTTATACACTATGTAATACTTTTTTTTTTTTATTTACATACATAACGATAATAAACAATAAAAGGAGCGCTAGGGATGGGCGGCGAATCTTCATAGCTATCACCATCTTCAACGCAACGCTTCGCACTGCTCACCAGTCTCCATAAGGACAGTGCAGTATCGGCTAGGCGTCACGCAGGTAAGTAAAATAAACACCTCAGGGACTCCCCTTATATAGATAGCTTTCCCGCCCTTAGCGCAGCGCGAGGCAAGCGCAACCTATCCCAGCGCAGCGCGAGACCCTCACAAGCCAGCACGAGACACCTAAAAACGGCGGCAAGCGCTAGCGCAGGCGCACAACTATTTTAAAGTTATATAACACATTTTTTTTTTTTTTTTATATAACCATACTTAACCCTTTCCTAATTATATAATACTGTTACCTCAGTCCCCACACCTTCATGCCACCCTGCCCTAAACGGTGCAGGCTTTATCATGAAGTTGTAGGGGACATGTTATCATACACATAAACACAAACCATAACTTTGTATCTTAATACCTAATAATAAAAACGCAACAAGCAATTTGGATGAACCAGGCCGTGGACTTTTATTTAGTTTAACAAGACATACAAATACTTTACTCATAACTTTCACTTTATAACTGATAACCAAAAAACTCCACTCTTGGCATAAGCCCCAGAGCACATTTTAAACATATCACCTTGCCAACCGCCCTATAAGCCAGCTGGTCAAACTACAATTATCAATTCGCCCAACCGCCTCAAATGGTTTTTTTTTATAAAAAACCACTTGAGGCCCCTTCCAACAAAACCACGGCCTGTTCCACCATGCACTGAACATCAACATTAAAAATATCACATCCAATATCAGACAGATGAATACCATCCTGTCTGTACAAACCAAAACTCCCACCTTCCAACTCCGTATGTCTAAATGAAAACCCTCCTTCTAAGATCATAAATTTCTCCATAGCTCTGTTAAACTTTCTCCTAACTCTTTCCAGCGCCCGCAAATCTGGCCTCTGCAGCCACAGGAGGCGAGGAATGATTTCGGACCATATAAATAAAACATTAGGAAAACAACCTTTTAAACATAACATCAATTCCTTACAAAAAATAATCAACTCTAACGATTTCATTGTACCTAAATCGTTACCCCCGCAATGAATAACAATGGCATTAGGCCACGGCAAACGATTTACACATTCATCTAAACAATCCTTTAACTGATCAACCCTTAAACCCCTAATGCCCACCCAATGGATATCTACATTATCCTTATTAAAACCTAAATTTTCGCCATAACTTCTTAGGGACGCTCTTCTTTGCGACCAAAAAACGAAAGAATGGCCGACAATCCATACTATGAACTTCCGATGACCTGCAAAAAATTACAATAAACCCAACATATAAACATAACATTCTTACAAAAGATGAGGCCTAATATAAACTTTAAAACGTTCAGAACTCCATCTACCCAATCTTTTAATCACAGATTCATCAAGACCCAATAATGCAGCCTCTGTAGCAGCACCAATACGAAATGAATGCGTAGTATATCTTTCATCGCTCAGACCTAACTTACTCAATCCTAAACTCAAAACCCTTTGAAACTGAAATCTAGTAACAGGTAATCCTGATTGATGTACCAACCAATTTCCTTTAACCCCGGGACGAACCGCATTAAACTGTTCAGCTGCCAAGACCGGGCAAATATCTGAACCATTCAACCTATTCAGCATCACCCAACAACCTTTCTTATAACCTATCCGTCTTCGAAGATCTAATAAACAATCTCAAAACCCGATCACAAGTAACATCACTAACTTGCAAACCAGAACCACCTTTTTTGTTAAGTGCTACTAACTCACTCACACGAAAAGCTCCGAAAAAAGCTACTACAAATGCTGTTCTAAACAATAAACATTCAAAACTGTCCCAGCAAACCTTATCTAAAACACCTATTAAATTTCTTAAAACAACTGATGAAAGAGGTTTCCTATCATCCGGAATTTTTAAACCATTGTTATAACCTTTCAGCACCTGCCTTACCAAAAAATCCTTGAATGAATGCTGTTTCCCAGCCAATTTAAAGAAAAAAGCAATACCAACTAAATACCTGTCAACACTTGATCTTGCCAAACCTTTATCTATCAAACTAAGAACAAATGCTAACGCACCGTTAATACTACCCTCAAACATATCTAAGCAATTTTCTTGAATAAACGCATTCCAAGCCTTCCAAGCCTTAGAATAAAATTCCCAAGTGCTTTTTGACACAGATTTTGACAATAGCTCCCTCAGCTGGGCGATGTTAACTCCCACACACATTCTGGCACTACCGTCCCGTCTTTGTCCGCCTCCGGAGCCAATGATCTGAAAAGCTTAAAATTAAATCGGGACAAAGCATCAGCCAAAACATTCTTGCTACCCGGAATATGTTTAGCTTTAAGCCAAATATTACCTTTTAAACATACAAAAACTAAACGTCTCAACAAATTTATCACCGGAATAGATTTCGCATTCAAGGTGTTAATCACCCAGACCACACCCATATTATCACAGTTAAGTAAAATTCTCTTATTAACCCAATCCTTATACCATAACTCAAATGCAACAACAACCGGGAACAACTCTAAAAGAACCATATTCTTAACCCATCCCTCCTTTATCCATGAATTAGGCCATTTCGCAGAAGCCCATTTTCCATTCCAAAAGATACCGAAACCCGTTGCTCCAGCGGCATCAGTAAAAAACTCCATAGAATGGCTATCAATAAATTCCTCCTGCCAAATCGTTGACCCATTAAAATTACTCAAAAATAAATCCCACACTCTTAAATCTTCTTTAACCTGCTTAGTTAATCGAACCCTATGATATGGTATTTTCATACCTGCTATTGCCCGAGCAATGTGCCTAGAAAAAACCCTACCCATTGGCATAACTCTTGCTGCAAAATTAAACAAACCCAAAAGAGACTGAAAATCCTTAACCGTTAACTTCTTACAACCTAAAGCTTTCTTAATAAATAATCTCATTTTAATAATCTTATCCTCTGGCAACTTAAAACACATATTATGGGTATCTATGACTATGCCTAAAAACTGTAACTGAGTAGTAGGAAAAACTGTTTTCTCATTGGCCAATGGTACTCCAAATTCTTTCGTTAAACTCAAAAAGGCTTCCAGCAACAGTAAACAATCATTAGATCCTGCTTTTCCCATAAATAAAAAATCATCTAAATAATGAACAATAGACACTAAACCTGAAATATCCTTTAACACCCACTCTAAAAAGGAAGAAAAAGCTTCAAAATAAAAACATGAAACCGAACAGCCCATTGGCAAACACTTATCAAAATAAAATAAATTCCTAAATTGAAAACCTAACGATGGAAAACACTCCGGATGAATGGGTAAAAGACGAAAAGCCGCCTCAATGTCGACTTTAGCCAGCAATGCATCTCTACCCAAAGCTCTCACCCACTTAAGAGCGTCATCAAAGGATGAATAATGCACTGAAAATTCATCTTTTACAATTTCATCATTCAATGAACCCCCAAAGGGGAAAGACAAATGATGGATCAAGCGAAATGACCCAGGCTCCTTTTTAGGCACTAAACCCAATGGGGACAAGCGAAAACATTCAAATGGCGGTTCCATAAAAGGTCCAGCTATCCTCCCCAACGCCAATTCTTTCTCAATCTTAGATTGTGCCACCTCCTCATTAACTTGCACTGATTTTAAATTGTCAACCCAAACACAACCTTTCTTATCATAAATAGGAATCCTGAAACCATCCAAAAAACCACTTCGTAATAATTCAGCCATCTGCTTGTTTGGGTACCGCTTTAAAAATGGAAGCAGACTTGCCGGCTTCACCGGAGTCACTGCTTTTTGACATATCCTTCCCGGTATTCTGCAAATTTCTCCGAAAACAACGAAAAGCTGGATGATTACCAGCACAAACTGAACACTCATGTTTAAACTTGCAAGTGTTGGGCCATTTACACTGGTTCTCATTAAATGCCCAACAAACACCTTTCTGTCTAGGATGCATATTTGGATTACCAATAGGCCTTAACGTATTAGAATGTTTCTGGGGCAACATGATGCTGACCCACGATCCCACATCTTTCATTCCCCACTTTAAATTTCTATGAACTGACAATTTTTGTCTAAAGGTCTCATCATAATAAAACCAAGCAAGGCCACCAAAGTTTTTATATGCTTCTAGCACAGTATCTAGATGCTGGAAAAGGCCCGTACAACTCTCACTGTGTTTTTCACAATACACACTGGCTAGTATACAAAAAGCTTGTAACCAATTATTGAAAGACCGGACAACCGGTCTACGTCTTTCTTCATCTTTGTCATTTTTTATAAGAAATTCTTTGGAAGCAGGTAACAATGACAATATATCCAGATATTCATTGCTCCAAATCTTTTCTTTAACCGTCTTATTCAAGTGAAAACCAAGGGGTGAGACCTCACAGGACATCACCTCCTTCATACACGACTCATTGACAACATTAGCACGTAAAACCTTATTACTTTCAGAGACCCAAGCCTGAGCTGGACTGGTCTCCTGCACTTTTTTCAAAATGTCAAGTAAAGCAACCACCGCTTCATTCAAAGTAGTAACAGCTAAACCGGCACACTCACCCTTAGCTGCATCAGTTCTGACCTCAGATGCCTGCTCTCTTCTTTCTTCGTCAGGCAGCTGAGCCGATTTCGGATCAGCCTGTTTTAGCTGCCTGCCCCTAGAAACAAAATGATGGCTGCATCCCTCTAAGGGATCATGCAGCGTTTTAGACCTTTTAGAAGCATCTTTCACCCGAGAAGCGGGTCTTTTCTTCTTTTGACCGGCATCCTGCGATCTTCTTCCGGGTCTGACACGTCTATCCGACGTAACAGAGACCCGATCACCTGATACCGCTCGCCGAGATGAAGCGCCATCTAGCGGAACATTTTCCGATATAAATACAGCCTCCGGCTCCACCTCCGCATTCTCCTCCTCTTCTCCGGCACAGCAAGGATCAACTGGAAGATCGTCCGAAGATGAAGCGGCTAGAAGACATCCGCGCAGCCATTCTTCACCCTTCTCCGCTACCCGGACCTGAAGAATCTTCATTAGCTCATCCATCTTCAACGCAACGCTTCGCCACTGCTCACCAGTCTCAAGGACAGTGCAGTATCGGCTAGGCGTCACGCAGGTAAGTAAAATAAACACCTCAGGGACTCCCCTTATATAGATAGCTTTCCCGCCCTTAGCGCAGCGCGAGGCAAGCGCAACCTATCCCAGCGCAGCGCGAGACCCTCACAAGCCAGCACGAGACACCTAAAAACGGCGGCAAGCGCTAGCGCAGGCGCACAACTATTTTAAAGTTATATAACACATTTTTTTTTTTTTTTTATATAACCATACTTAACCCTTTCCTAATTATATAATACTGTTACCTCAGTCCCCACACCTTCATGCCACCCTGCCCTAAACGGTGCAGGCTTTATCATGATACATCCATGGAGGCCTCACTTCGCAACTTACAGGACTTAAAAGATCTACTGCAAAAGTTTAGAGGTCTAGTGGAGTCCATGACTCGACAGGTCAGGGTTGTTTTGTCCTCAAAAGGGGGGACCTACACAATATGAGGCAGGTGGTCATAATGTTTTAACTGATCGGTGTATCTATAACAAAAACTACATGTCTTATGAAAAATAAGCTTTTGATTTTTGCCACATATTGTAGTCAGTTACCTTCGGCTCAAGCTCAATATAGGGGTCCACAGCAGCTGTCCATCGGATGCCCTCAACAGCTGTGGTTTGATGTTTGAAATATTTTCCAGATATATTGGTAGAAAACAGGAGTAGTGATGGGTATGACTTGGCTGGAGGGTCCCACTAGGGAGGCTTGCCCAGGGATCCTTTATTCCTAAAGATGGGACTGATTGCCGTGGATAATGCTATGAATTTTCCCTTCCCTCATACTATAAATTTGCAGCTTTGGTTACACATCCCATCCTGATGACCAGTCTACCCACCAAATATGTATTTATTTCCCTCTCTACAGAAAAGCTATTCTTAAATAGTTCTCTACATGGACTCAACAATAATGTTAGGTGCCCCCAAGGTAGTCTTTTATTCAGACCTCAGATCTGTGGCACCAATGCACAGCCATCTAAGCCCAGGGGCTTGTCACTCAACCTCACTCGCTCTCTCACTCTTTCATGCTCACTCATGCTCTTTCACACTCTCCCATTCAATGTCTCCCTACCTTCTCTGCAAACCACTTCCATGTCCCAGTGTTTTTTCCTGCAGCTGTGCTTCTTCTCTTGCCTCTTCTTGTTCATCTGTCTGGTATAATCTCCATTATTGAGGCACTTCCACAGAAGGGCCAGAATCTTTCTTCACAAATCATCCTCTTAGAGTACTTCTGCAAAAGGGCAGAACCATGGAGCACCCCCACAAAGACAGCCTCTCCCCCTTCCTCCAATTGTGTGAAAGAGAGTGGGCGGAGGCTCTGCATTTTTGTGGAAGTACCTGGATAATGGGGAAATGTGGATGAAGAAAGACAAAAGAAGAAGAAAGAACACCGAAGAATAAGAAGAGGCAAGATGAGAACTGGAGCTGTGGAAAACAAGACAGGAACACAGAATACAAGATAATAAGGTAACATACCTTCCCCAAGTTAAATACACCATAGGTCCAACTGAACGATTACAAATTGACGTTACCAATTACCATTAAAATACGTAAAGATTTAAAGATATAGGAGAAAAAGAGGGCCCTGCTCTTGCAAGTTTGTAATCACACAGATACATAAAAGGCTAGGTGGATACAGAATAATTTTGCTGACTGAGAGTAAAATCCTAAATCTATTGTCACATTTAGATCAAGGTCTAGCATACATACAAAACATGTTTTTTAAAACTTTTTGGGACAATTATGTTACTGAACAAGTGGCAAGAGCACTATAACAAACTAATTGTGGTACAAATAATTACAATTATAAAGGAGAACAATAGGCTGATTTTACAATGAATGAAAAAAAGTATACATGCCAACATTTCAGGCGTCCAAATCAGGGCACAATGCAAAGAAATGGTCTTATATTTTGCTTTGCAGATCATTTTTGATTATTTTTTGGATCTACCTTAAGGTACCCAAGTACGTTCACACTTTTTTATTAGCATACTGGTGTTTCACAGGTTTGTTGGTCATCCTTGTGCAAGGTTTATCTTGTTTTGGTTTGTGTTCAAATCAGGGCACCTGTGTTGGACGGTTTGGCGAGATAAATGGACAGTATGGGTATGGTAGAAGCTAAAATATGTCTATAAAATGATTTATGAGACTTACCTTCTGTGTGTATTCGTAATCTTGGCTCTTCATTACACCTTTTTCTGTCACATATTGTAGTGCTAATAATGGCATACCACCACAGCAGCCACTGTCATTGGTGTCACAGTCCACTAGTTGTTGCTCACTCAACTGGACAAGGTTTCCATTCTTTAGACATAAACGGGATTCCACTACACCAATCTATAAAGTACACATATCTACGTTATATCTATATGTATGTTACAATCTAAATGTTTCTGCCTTAACTTTGATAAAGTAAAGATAATCTTAACACTTAGCTTTTAATAAATGAACAAAACAGGAATAGCACAACTTTTTATTCTACCCAGGAAACATGTTATTGCTCAGTTAATCAGGACAACATAAAATAAATAATAGGTGGCCAATAGAAAAAGAAAACAAAAAGCAGCAAAATACGAGAGTAATACAAAATCCTATCAGCAAAAGCTAAATACAAGAGTAACACAAAGTCCTTTGAGTGAAAGCAAAGTACAGGTGTAACGAAAAAGCTTATCAGTGAAAGCAAAATAAAGAGTAACACAAAATCATATCAGTGAAAGCAAAATACAACAGCAACACAAAATCAGTGAAAGCAAGGTACAAGTATATGATTATCAGGGCCAGACTGGGAATACAAAGCAGCACTGTTGTGCATCATATACAGTATATGTGCATGATCACCCTTAATAAATTACATCATCATATCCCAACTAACTTGCATGAATTTCTATTAAGTGTACTTCCCCACTATTTCTCACTCTCCCTAACACAGTGTCTGCTCACTTTCTCCCTCTCTCTAAGGATTCTGCTGCTGCACACTGGAGGGGCCATATTTTGTTATGCGACCCTCATGGCCAGCCATAGATCTCTGTGTCAACCAGACATTAATGCTGAAGACCACCCAACTGACCTCAGGGCAGCCAGCTTACTGGGAAATGTTCCAGAGATCTTGATGAGCCAGTCCAGCCCTGCAAGTAACTATTCTTAATGAATGAACTAACAATAAAAAGATAAATGTATCTATTTTGTTACCGTTGCGAATGCCCAGCACGATCCACAGTTTCCTTGGTTTTTAACAGGAGTAATGCAATTTGATTTCCTCCAGTCAACCTCTTCTGGAATATTAGGATTTTTTGCGTTGAGACTTTTTTGTGGAATATTACTCGGCTTTGAAAATTCTCCTGAGTAAAAAAGGCAGCTTTTGGACCTCAGTTCTTCATTTGTCTGAAATGATAAAACTCTTTAAATAAACTGATAAAAGTTAGAAGCATAAACATCCTGTAACCCATTTTTTAACCCCTTAAGGACCAGGCTGTGTTTTACCTTTTGTACCACTGGGACCGAGGGTGTTTTAACACTTTTGCGGTGCTCGTGTTTAGATGTAATTTTCTCCTCATTCATTAAGTGAACCCAAACAAATTATATGTTGTTTTTTTCAGGACAAGAAGGGCTTTCTTCAGATACCATAGTTTTGATCATATTATCTAATTTCCCATAAAAAAATAAATAAAATATGATGAAAAATGTAAAAAAACCCACATTTTCTGACTTTTACCCAAAAAATCTTTTACTCATCCAAAAAAGCTAATGTTTTTATGTTTTTTTTTACTATTTCAAAACCATTTTTTCCAAATCTAATAATTCTTCCCCCATGTGCCATTTTGGGTATCTTTGAAGTCGGCCAACGCAATTTACCCCATCAAATCATATATTTTTGAAAACTAGACACCCTAGGGTATTTCAAATGCTAGAATTTGAACTCTTTCCATGCACTAATTCTACCACCAGTCTTTGTCAAACTTTGTGGTAGTAATTTATTTTGTGTTTTTTATCACTAAAATTGCGCTTCAGGTATGGATTTACAGCTCTTGGTATAGGTCACTATCAAACAACACCCCAATATGTGTTCAGCAACATCTCCCGAGTACAGTGATACCCCCCATGCGTGGGTTTGTCGGGTTGTTTGGGAGGTAAAACGCCACACTTAGGAAGTGCACATTTTTTAACTTGGAACTTTTGCATCTGGTCCTACTGCCCCATGTCCTAATAGGACCATCTTTGAAGCCGGCTAATTTAATTTACCGCATCAAACCATATATTTTTGAAAAATAGACACCCCAAGGTATTTCAAATGCTAGTATTTTAACCCTTTCCATGCATGAGATTCTACCACCAGCCTTTGACACACTTTGTGATAGTATTTTTTAGGTAATTTTTTTACACAAGTTGTACTTTGGGTATAAATTTATAGCTCCAGGTATACATCACTATCAAACAACACCCCAATATGTGTTCAACAACATCTCTCGAGTACAGTGATACCACCCATGCATGGGTTTGACTGCTGTTTGGGGTTAAAAGGCCACATTTGGGAAGTGCGCTTTCTTTTCCCCTATTTTGGTCAGTCTGTGCCTATGCCCTATGTTTGAGCCCGGCTACTACAATTTACCCATCAAACCATATATTTTTGAAAACTAGACACCCCAAGGTATTTAAAATGGTAGTATTTAACTCTTTCCATGCATGAGATTCTACCACCAGCCTTTGCCACACTTTGATGTAGTATTTTTTTGGTATTTTGTTTCTCACAAATTGTACTTTGGGTATAAATTTATAGCTCCAGGTATACATCACTATCAAACAACGTGTGTTCAGGAACATCTCCCACGTACAGTCATACCCCACATGCATGGGTTTGTCTGGTGTTTGGGGTTAAAATGCCACATTTTGGAAGTGTGCTTTTTTTCCCCATTTTGGTCAGTCTGTGCCTATGCCCTATCTTTAAACCCGGCCACTCCAATTTACCCCATCAAACCATTCATTTTTTTTAAATTAGACACCCCTTGGGCATTTGAAATTTGAATTTTTCCATGTCAGGATTTTTGGGAAGATACAGCATTAATTTTAGCACTTGCTCATAATAATAATAATAAAAACTATTATTTTTATTTTATTATTTTTGCGACCTTTTTTTATTACATTTGCTGGAACTGCGATGGTTCCTTGATGCATAATAATTTTTAAAATGTTACCATTTACGCTTTTTTATTTCCTTTTTTGTAAAATATTATTATTATATCTATTATTTTAATAATTTTACTAATTCACATTAGAGCCTGATTAGAAAGCTGGGCTCCATTGACTTGTATGGTTGAATGCAGTACCTATATTCAACCTGCAAGTGGAGCCAGAGTTCTCTGGAGGGTCTGGAAATCATCTATCAGACTTTTTCAACTTTATTATTTTTTTTACAGGGCAGCCACCATCTTGCGGATGGCGCAGATCACTTGCAGTGGCGGCTGTGACCGCTGAATTCCTCGTGATCGAGGCATTTCAGCAAAACCATTGAAGTTTAGGAGGTGATAGTTGATCGTCTCCTAAACTTTTAAAATGGGCATCCGCCGCCATACAGTGTATGGCGGATGTTTATGCCCACGGGGAGGGGCCAGACATGGCCCATGATGCCGATCTCGGTATTGCTGAATGCCTCGACATCGAGGCATTACAGCAACGCCGGTTAAGCGAAGAAAGTGATCACTGATCACTTTCTAAGCTTATTTAAGACTCATGATGTGTCAGGCACGTCATAAGTCGTTTTGCATGATGTGCCTGACCAGGCAATGGACGTTAAGGGGTTAATGACCAAATTACATATTTCTATGGACAGAATTTTCTTTGTAAAACCAATTTTACATATATAATATTCAGGCCCTTCATGAGAAAACACATGGCCCTACTGAACCCTACTTCAAATAATAAAGTACATTTCCTGTTCCTGTCCTGAATGCTATGGTTAATGGCGAGACCTTAAGAGAGCTGTGTATAAACAAATGTCTGCAAACCTCAATGAAATGAAGCAGTGTTGTAAAGAAGAGTGAGACTGATAAAGTCATACAGAAAACGATTACTTCAAGTTATTGCTGTTAAGGTGGTTCTTCAAGCTGAAGTGTACTTAATTTTTCACACATAGCTTCTCCATTTTGACTTTATTTTTGTTGAATAAATCATGACACGTTATAATAAATCATGTGTTATTCATCCGAGATTGTATTTACCTAATTTTTATACCTGCTAATAAACAGATGATTGGTATTAGGTCCTGATATGTAAAATCATAGAATTCAAAGAGGGTGTACTTTTTCACACGATGCTATGAACTACTTCCTGAACCTTAGGGCAAAATGTTGGCGCTTTCGGTGATTTTCTCTCCCCTGTTGGAGGATCGGGGGAGTGGACAATACTGGAAGAACATTTTGTATTTTAAGCCTTGTTTCCATTTCTTTATGTATTCACATTCACTTACTGTCTAGTGACTTCCTCAATCTCTTCACCTCTGTTGTGTATTCACCATTATTAAATATGTGACGAGAATAGTTTTGTGCAGATGTTGTCTACATACTACCTTGTGTTAATTATTAGACATGTGCAATTGGGCCAAAACCACAGGTTATTGTAATGCAAAATTAGCAAGCTTCCTGTGACGTCCTCTCCCTGATCCTCCAATCAGGAGGAGAGGACGCCACAAGAAGCTGCGCCAGTTTGGTAGAAGTTTACAAAGGGTTATCTTAGTACAAATTGGCAGGGCTTCCAGTGACGTCCTCTCCCCGACCCTCCAATCAGGGGTGAAGACATCACCAGAAGCTCTCCCATTTTGGGGAAGTTTTCCTGGGAGGTTATGTCTATGGAGATGTGGACAAAGAAAGAAGAGAAAAGAACAAAAGACGAAGAACAAGAAGATGTGAACATGAAAGTGAAGCAGCGAAACATAGAACCGGTGCTGCAAGACGCAGAAGGGGAAGTGGTTGGCAGACAAGTTAAGGATACATTCAGAGAGTGGGGGTGAAAGAGCCTGCGAACTTCGGATAAAAATTCTTATCTTTTTGCTTAGTTTTCGTCCGTGGGGTGTCATTAAATTTGCAATTCGAATCTGAATGCACAAGTCTATAATGTGTTGTGTCGGGTGGTGCCTGGTGGTGTCAAGACCCTTTTTCCTCAGAGGAGCACCTTTATTCGGAATGGCCACCCATTTTGTATCGGACCTTCGCTATGAGGAAGGTAGCAACAACGGCCAGGGAGATTCCGTCAGACCCCCTGGTTCCCGTTACACTAACCAAATCCTCAACTCAATTTGTATAAAGCAAGAAACCTCCACTGTATTTCACATATTGTTGCCTGAAAAAATTCATATACTTGTACCCCTCCCCAGTTCTTCAGCAAACAAACTGCATTCTGCTGCTGCCAAATATTTCAAAGTTTGACTCATCAGTCCAGAGCACCTGCTGCCATTTGTCTGCACCCGGTTCCTGTGTTTTTGTGAACAGCTGAGTCGCTTGGCCTTGTTTCCAAGTCGGAGGTACAGCTTTTTGGCCGCAAGTCTTCCATGAAGACCACCTCTGATGAGACGTCTCTGGAGAGCCGATAGGTATACCAGGGTCACACTGTTTTCTGCCAATGCTGGAGCTGATGGTATTGATGGATATCTTCCAATTGTAAATTGTGATATTTTCCATCTTTCATCTCCTATACTACGTTTCCTTGGCCGACCACTGCGTCTAAGGTCCTCAGCATTGCCCTTTTCTTTGTGCTTCTTCAAAAGAGCATGGACAGAGCATCTCTAAACCCTGCTTTAAAAACTCTGCTTTGAAATTTCTGCCTGGGAGAGACCTTGCTGATGCACACTACCTTGTGTTTGTGCTCATTCTTGCTATGGTATTTAACTTTTGACATACATCTTCAGCAACCTAGCCTTTTTAGTGAGTTTGGGTGTTCCTCATCCAGTTTTATTATTCCTCCTACACAGCTGTTTCTGTTTCAATTAATGATTGTGTTTCAACCTACATATTAAATTGATGATCATTGGCATCTGTCATGATGCGCTCAAAATTAACAAAAGTTGGAAAAGCTGAATATCATGTGACAACAAAAATACTAATTATTAGTTGCACATATATTGTAATTAACCTAAACAATGTTTTTATATTTAGAAGTGCAAAATTACACATGTATTTCAATTGATTTACACAGGTTATACTTTACCCCAGAGTTACTGTCTACCTGCCCCCTGGAAGTGAGTGGAATATGAAGGTAGAACAAAATGATGCATTAGTTGTTTATTTAAAATAAAAATTATTTTCGAGCAACACCTTGATAGAGAGGCATGATAAATATGGAAATGTTTAGCAAATAGCCAAAATCAATTCTTTATATTGCTTAATTGCAACCTCCTTTAAGTGGAATGTGCCAGTTAAAAAGTTGACTTCCTTAATATTTTACATTCATGGTCAAGATCTAAGTAAGATTCCAAGGTTTTCATTCATTGTGAGACAACAATAAAAATACAACAAATTGGACATTCTTTGGATGGAGACAAGAAATGAATATATTGTTTGTTTGTTTCAGATGTAAAGGCAATTACATCAAATAGCTCTCATAGGGAATGAGATGTTTACAGTACTTTGAATGTGTTTAAAACAAGGTAAGTCTCTACATAGTATATCATTTATTATTCAACATGCAATCCATGGCTTGGAAGGGAAAGTAAGTTTGTTTGTAGTATATGTTTCTGAAGACAGACAAATGCCTGGACATAGCCATATGTGTTTTTGTAAGACACAATAAATACCCTTCAAACAAACCAGTAGACCTTTTTTTGCTCAGGGACTTCTTGTACAGCTGATATATAAAATGTCTACATTGCAAAATCTTGTTTTGGACAGTAGTCATTAATCTTTCTTAGTGTAAGATGCTCTAATATGTATGTTGAAGAGTAAAAGTGAGTTATAATATATTTCATTACTAAAGGATATATATGAAGAGTGGCTCCTCCTCATTTTTCCTCCCCCACTTTCCTTTCACTTCCCCTGCTTTCATTCCTTCCTTCGCATTTTTCCTTCCTATGTTCCTCTTTTACTACTTTTCTTCCCACTGTATATTTCTGTGATAGCAATAGATTCCTAGTACACTAAAAATACATTAATGAATGTATTCTTCACTACCTTTTGTGTTGAAGAAATTGGAAAACCATAATTAGTAGTTCAATTTAAATTCTACTAAATCATTAGAATAATATTCAAGGCTGTATACTTTTTCACCATACAACATATAAAGCAGTTTATCTTTGCAAACATCTTAACTTGGATTCATAGATTTACAGATATTTCATATACCAGGTTTTAGATAATCTAATGATTGTATACAAGAAGAACTTTATAATGTCTAGAACATGATATCTATGTATTCTACATTCTACATTAAGCTAAAATATTGTAACCGGGAATTGAATATTGCACCTTAAAACAGAAGCTATGCAACATAAGTGATTTAGAGATTTACTATTGCCATAAATCATGTGGATTGCAATGCTGCTTTGCCTGCAATTTTGCAAAAAAAAAAATGACATCAAATAGTTATTCCATGATTAATGTTGATCGACTAAGAAAAACCCTCATGGGAATGTGTACTAAGGATAAGAAATTATACATAGAAAAAGGAATTATCAATGTTCTCAATTTTTGGGTTGTACTAAAAGAATCAAAAACAATTATTTGTTAAATAGTGTACATACATCAAGCAATTTGTCAAATGATACTTTACCATTTAGTTGATCTTATTGTTATTGGATAACATTTTAAATTATTCCTAGGAATATTACATAATAATATAACAGGCATACATTTTTTTATTTTATAATGTCACTATAATTTTTTTTCTATAATTCTACTCAAACGTGAGTAAAATATACTTTATAAATATTATTTGTAGAACGCAAAGTTTTAGACAATGAATGGTTCATTTGGTGTGCATTTTTAAAATTTTAAAATCAATGCCATAGATTAATCAAATTTTAGATTACAAATGGAAAACATGAGATAGCAACATTGCTACATAATTACTCAGGTTCAAAAATCACTCAATGTCTAAGTTCAACTCTTAACAAAAAAAAAAACAACTTAATGAAACATTTGAACAGGGATATATTTAACCTGTTTCATTAACTGGGATACCATGTATTTTTTCCACTGCTATCAATTCGATGATTGCTATTCAGTTATGTCTGTTAGATTTATCTCAGCATTAAATACAGCCTATTGTATGACTTTTTTCGTCACTTATAAGTGCACTTTAAAAACAAATTTCCTACTGAATACGTGCTCCTTTACAATAACATAGAATATCCATCACTTTAAATTAATTTGTAATCCATGAAAATCAATTTATTATATCTTTATTGGATATTATAATTCCTGCACTTGATAACACAACTTTATTCCACATTGCGGTGCTGTATTGTTTCTAAAATCCATTTTTCTGAATGATATAACATGCTGAGATCTATTGGTGTTTGTCAGCTGTAATGTAAAATAATTTTTTAAATGCATGTCACAATCCATCTCAGTGGGACATATGGGATACCAAATCTATTTAAAATGTATTAAATACATAAATCAAAGTTTAGCATCATCCATCAATTTGATGTCTGTTTTTTTTTTTCCAGTCATTCTGTTAAAGCATCTAAGTTGAAAATGCACTGTGAATTAGTCTTAGCATATACTGCAATGATATTAACTGCGGCTATCCCGGGGCAATATTAATATACAATCAACTATATTAAGTTTATATACAGTTGTCAAGAACAGAGAAAATACTAAGCAAACATTACGTTTTACCAAACTTGCTGCAATGTAAAACAGATAAACACAAAATTAAATGTCAGAGTTTTCAGTTTTCTGATGAAAGTTTTTGTTAAATAAGAGAAAAGTTGATAAATTAACAAAAAAAAACCAAAGTGAAGTAATTCTATAAGCAAACAATGGAAAGAGATCAAATTATTATTCTTGTTATAATGTTGAATGAATGTGTCAAATGGAGAGCAAAAGATAGTGAACTACATCATGTAATCCTCTACATCATAGTGCCTAAAAACTAACTATTCAAGATAATATTATCGGCATGAAAAAGAATGCGAGGTTTGTGCACGGTCAGTAATGTGTAAGTAGTGCAGTGTGGTTGATAACAGCTTTGAAAGTGTTAAATGTCCTTGGTAAGGTTTATTTTTGCTTGACTGCACATGTCTAGTATGTTTAATTTGTATCATCTGTACATTTAGTTTCCTCGGGTCTAGTGGTAAAGCTAGACAAAGGATTTGACGGTCTGAAATGTACGGGCAAAAAATTATCCACTTTAGGTTCTCGGACTCTGCGCAACTCATTGAATCGCTTTAAGGGCAAGCTTTTCTAAAGTTTCAAGAAGCATTTTCTGTTCATTTGTACTGTTGAGCATACGATCATTCTACAAGGTTTAGTTAGGCTGCTGAATTGCTTACTGTATTTTGTTTAACCTTTGAGGCCAATTAGGGATTAGTCAGGTCACTGAACCAAGCCCATTATGTCTGTGTGAACTTCTAGTTTACTGGGCAGCAGCAAGATATGACATTTTCCACAATGAAACGTAAAGAATAACATCACCAGTGCTCAAATCCAAACATACAAATACATACTTTCAATAAATGTGAGATTTACTGTTGTTGACGAGAAGAAAAATGTACATCGGAAGCTCAAAATTAAAAATGTTGCTTCACCTACTTAAAAAGACAAAAAAAATAGTATCTAATTTTTTTTGTAGAATGAAATAAAAATGGGTCGGGGCCCCCTGTGCCACATATTTAAAGTCCCCTCTCTTCCTTTACATTTGTATGTGTATAGCATTAATTAAGAATGACCGTTAGAAGTTAACCTCCGCTGTATTTCCTTCATTTAAATTTCACTTTCAAATTAATGGATTTGTAGTGATTTAATGTTATTAAATTTGCTGTCATCATGTTGTATAAATTGTCCATGGCATACATATGCTGTGTTCATAATGTTCGTGAAGTGCCATATTTGTTAAACAGCATGAAAATATTCATAAAACTATAATGATTTCCTTTGGAGAATGCAAAACTAGTTTTTAGGCAGATATTTAGTGTTTTGCTGTTGTTCATATTTTGTTCACAATAAATCTAACAGGCTGCAAATACTAACTACCATAAAGATGATGAACATGGCACAATTACCCTTTCTGTGATTGTTTTCTCCAAATCACATCAATAAGTCTCCAACATACATACTGTATAAATATTTTTTGTGGCTCTTAGGTAAAAAAATATATAATGTTATTCTGTACATTTTCCAAACATTTGCATTTAAAAAATTAATTTGCGTAATGAGCGATAGGGAAATATTTAGCAGTGATAATTAATCGATACATAAAGAATTGCTACCTGCTTCTCTTTTGCTTTTGCATCATTGTAGTAATGCAGTTTTGACAATATTTGGTGTAATGCTTTGAAACTTTCAAAGTTTAGTTTGATGCAAGAAAGCATGTGACAAAGAAAACTGTATTATTAATAATGTCATGTGCCAAGATTACACCTCCTTTCTCTTAGCCCTTTCATGATCATTGGGACTAAAAAGATGGGATGATATAATAGGGATAAATTAAAGATAAACTGAGATTAGGCTTTATATGTAAACCTAACGCAGACGTCTATATAAAAGAGTCCATTGAGAAACATGAAAGTTACAATATTTGATAACAGAAGCTGTTATTTTTACACTTGCATGCTAGAGTAGACGATTTTGACTATAATTTTTTCTCTTCCTATGGATCTGTCACTATAGACTATGTCTTATGAATTTATGAATTGAACATAAATACTAGTAGCAGGAGTTCAGCACAGGCACTCCTGCTCTCGGCATAAGCCATGTGTACTCTTCTGTGAATCAATCAATCTTCAATCAAGCTACTTTCAAGCTATTTATATGAAAGCAGAAGAAGGAAAGGTAAATATACCGTATGCACCAGCATTTTCTTCCTGTAAGTCTACTTTATATGGGCAGAAGCCTTTGAATCCGTTGAGTACATATACATTGTAGTTATGGTGAAAATTAGTTGTTATTCCCTATGTCCAACATCAAGTACATTTCTTGCTTAGTTATGGGGGATTCACCCAATCAAAGCTAATTTCCCACAGCATTTTGTTATGTATAATGGTTGCCTTTTCTCCTAGGAAAGCTTGTTCTTATTTTTCTCTTGCATTAACAGTCTGGTTGTAAAAGACATAGTGAAATCGGTATGATTTTTTGAAGTTCCCTAGCCCACTAAACTGTGCTTGATGAAAAGTCAACTCAGCTCATCCTTAATGAATAAACTCCATTGGGTACCGAGTTCTACGTTTCCCGTGGACCTAATAGCATTGCATTTAAATGCTAATCATGAGGATAGTTCATTTTCCAGTACTTGAAGACATCTGCATCATGTTTATAAATTAATTCATCAAACGTGAGACATTGAATACATTGTTGTGTCATATGATTTCCTTCAAAAACATTCACTAACGATCTAATGCCGAATATGTTATTTACTATGAAAACTCAGCAGATGGGAGGGTGATATTAGTGACATAATATTCACCTTTCGTCAGAAGGTAAAAACCTAGGCTTTAACATTTTTATCTAGTCACTGTAGACAGAAAGACAACGTCTCTCTCTCTCTTCAGCCACACAAACTCCATTGTTATAGTTTGCAGTAATCAAGATAGTAATCCAGAGAAGGGAGGCATTTTTGGTTCAGTGGGCAAGCAAAGCCAAGTGGCCCCTGGCCATGTGCATCCACACCATCAATGACACACACTGCCTCTCACTCATACACAATCACACACAGTCAGTCTGAGTGTAATTTTGGGTAACAAGTCTACTTTAGGTGGTATCTTTATCATGGTCAACATAGAAAAACATGTAATGTCACATAAGAACGTCAGATGTTTTTTCCTCAAATAGAATGATTCAATGCGAGGAGAGACATCTGATGTTCTGAAAGCCTATCCAACTTTTCATCTTTAGTCAAGTTTGACTTTCATTTTCAACACTTCTTTTTTGCTTGAGCTAACATGGCTATATCCATTTCCTTCCAGTAAGTTATACAAAAATTGAATGTTGAACACTGGTATCATTTTAACAAGTCTCTTTTTTTTCTAGACATTAATAATCTAAGGTAATAGGCTAGAAATTCAGACTATAATCAGGGCTACTAAGTGACAGCACCAAAACCCATTTAGAAGCAGAAATGCTTGCATTATTTACATACTACCCATTTTAGGTTTGAATCCAAAGCACATTTTGTTAGCATTCTTCTGAGTTGCATGTAATAAGTCATTCAGGGTTCAAGTAATGTCGTTTAACAATAAACACAGTTTTATGACAAATAGAAGTTTGTCTAGTACCAGTCTCCTGTCATATTGAGATGCAGATTAGTTTAGCACTATTGAGATTAAAAGGATAATGAGAAAAATATCTATTTCTAGTGTTACTGTATGTGTAAAAGTGAAAGTATTTAAGTGATCATTTCAAGCACAATGCAAAGACACGTGCACTATACGGCAATTAATTTTTAGAATGTAATGACATACACCGAATATAGGGATTAGAAATTTGATTTGCTCCAAGGCAATCTTCCCAGCTGCAAAAAATAATATTGTCATATAATACTTTACAATAGCATTTTTATATTTTTAGGGAGGAAATATGATGGTCTTTATAATTACGCATATTTCTTTTAAATGTATTTCATGCAATAAAAAAATGAAAAAAAAATAACATAAAAAATAGCAAGCCACGATTAACTCCAGAAAATGTGCTATATAAAATACTGTTTTATCTTCCCTAACAATTATCAGAACAAAACATGGGTTGTGGTTAGAAATTTGATATAGACACTATTAAAATAATATTAACATCATAATTCTTTCCTATCTTTAAAATACAATAACATATATTCTTAGGAAGTAACAAAAGGAAGGTTATGTATATGTTTATATATATGTAAGGACACACTTAGCTGATGAAACTAAACACATTTTTTATTCTCTATATTCTGTATGGAAGATGGATTGGAAACAATTCTCTGAAGAGATCTGAAACATAATGAATATAATGAAAATTAACACACTGTGAAACACAGCTGTAACAAATACATGGACAATGTAAATCAGCCTCCGATTAAAGTTAACAAATGGTCTAAATCATAATTGGAAAAAGTGCTGCATGGACGGATAATAAACTATATGGACAAAAGTATTGGGACACATGACCATTGTACCAGCCGCGACTTTTATGACATTGCATTCTAAATACATGGACATTAATATGTAGTTGATCCCCCTTTGCAGCTATAAAATCTTCCACTCTACCGGAAGGCTTTCCACATCATTTTGAAGTGTTCCTCTAGGATTTTTTTCCCATTTATTAAGTAGATGATTTGTGAGGTCAGGCACTGATGGAACAGAAAACGCCCTTCCCCAAACTCTTTCCACAAAGTCAGAAGTAAAGCAATCTCCAAAATCTCTTGGTATGCTGAAGAGGTCAACTTTACAGGAACATTTTGGGGAAGGACCTTTTCTACTCCAGCATGACTGTAAACAAAACAAGGAAAATAATTTAATGTCAGGTATTTTCACCTATACATTTAAACTTATTTATACTATAAGAGTACACCTTTTTCGCAGTTTTTCATGCAGTTTTCCAGTAGTCTGATGTAATCCTTGACAAAGGGAATCAATTCTCTTCATCCAACCAGCCAGTTACTTAGTACACTTTCCCATTAATCCTTAGCATGTTAACTGCAACCTGCACCAGAATATAATGCCACTTATTTCAGTTTACTCTTGGAAAACTAATTTATAAATGACTTTATTTGTAGTCTAGTCTAGTGTTTCAAATATATATTTACCTTCAAGTCAGGTCATCTGATTTAGTGTGAACAATGATAGATTATTATTATTATTATTATCTTTTATTTATATAGCGCCAACAGTTTTACGCAGCGCTTAATACAATACATAAATTCAAGGGATATGACAAGACAAGAATTGACAGACTAAGACAAACCGATACATTTGGTGGAGAGCCCTGCTCGCAAGCTTACAATCTAGAGGATAGAGGGTGTTTGTGTAATATATATAATATATATATATTATATAATATATATATATACATATATACATTTAAGCTAAACATAAATCTGAAAAGTTTGTGTGTAATTATTTACAATGTGTTACTAAAATGTTACAAGGCTGACTAATATTACTTGATAAGTTTGCTTGTCACTTTTCTTTTTACATTACAGATCTCACAAGCTGCCCCTGTGTATCATTCAGGCTGTCTTGACAGGTTTCACCCTCCCAGGTGGATGAAAGCACCATCTTCAGCACAGCCTATTGACCAAAGCAATAAGCCATTCTATCCAGTCCATTAAAGTCATTTTCCACATGCTACCTCAGCATGACCCATTGTTCATGCAAACTCCTGCTGACCATGAAAAAACAGCATTCCACACTAAATTGCTATACTTTAGACCGTTCCAACATTTAAGCAATGAGTCCCCAGCAGAATTGTTTTCTTCTTTCATAGCCTAAAAAGCACAGCGATTATCACAAATGCCCAAGATGCAATTTTAAGCTGTCAAAAAACCCTACACATTTTCACGCTCAAAATATATACAGATGACAGACTCTTCCTGTCTTATCATCTACTGTGCCTTTTAGTTCCTTGAGGAGTAAAGGTGCCATGAACCAGAGAATGGTAAGTCAAGTTGCAAAGATTTGGATCTGGTCCCATAGAATATTATCACCCTTTTCTGCTTAAAACAGTTTCATTTCTATGCCTTTTGACAAATAGGTTCATACTGAGTATTATGCCCTTCTTCTGACCCAGACCACTACAAACAATAGGTTAGATTCAGACAGTGGAGTAGATGTTCTGCACTAATGAATCCAAAAATGCTAGGTCAATACAATTGGCTGAAAATGATAAATTCTTCCAGGTGAATATTAACAATGAGAAACGTGTGTGATCTCTTTGATGACAGGGAACATACAAAAAAACAACTGTACCCTCATTACATCCCATAGACCTAAAAGACTGCATGAGTATGTTCATAATTTAATATTCAATGAATTATCCTTCCACTTAATTTTCTCTGTGGAGGACCATGAAAAGAATCCACTCTTACTAGGTTCAATACTGAAAACAGATGGATTTTTAAACGGCCAATTACACGCTGTGTATACTGATGAATTCTCTTCACTTTATTGCACCATTTTCCAACAAATGTTAAATTAAGAACCGAATTGTCTTATGAAATTAAATTTGGAGTAATTTTTAATTCATTAATATGTTTCTCTATTTTATTCACAAAATCTGTATGAAACAAATTCACATGAAGCATGGATCCAGTATTTTTTTGACTTCTATGAATTGAATCTCTTATACTAAAATGTGTTTTGTCCACGACAAGTACATTTCACTACTTAGGCATCATCTTCTTGGGAATATACTAACTAATTTTTAAGAGTGTCTTTTTTTGGACCCCAGCTACAGATTCATGTGTGTCAGTGATCTCCAGTAGGAGCCCAGGTGCAGCTCTCAACAGATCCAGGTAGAACGTCAGTGTATAAGGGTTCAGGCAGAAAATTTAGTCAGGTAGGTCCAGAGGTCAGCAATTTAGAAAGCAAAGGTTCATCAGTGGTATAAACAGGTCAAGGTTCAAAGAGCAGGTAAACAGAATAACAGGATTCGGAATACGGGAGACAGGCTTTAGGATACGGGATACGGGAGCCAAGTGTCCTCTGTAAGTAGCACAGAACAACTGAATAATAACGCTCAGTTGTTCAGGGTTTTAAAGGGTGGAACTCCTTTGATAGCTGTAATCAATATCGCCAGGTGTCTACGGCTTGTTCTGTATCCATGGACACCTGGGGAGACTGGAAGCAGCTGTGTGTATCTCCCTGGCATCTGTGGTTGCCAGGGAGACGGAACGCTGAGCATGTGGGACGGCCCGCTCCCTGGTTTGTCTCTCCGGCTTCCCTGGTTTCCGGGGAGACGTGTTAAATTGGGTTCGGCCCGTCCCCACCACCGTCAGGTGAGTGGGAGCTCTGACAGTGGTCTGTCGGTGGCTGGGAGGAAGGGTGTGTTGCGCGATGTACCTCTTTGTGCATCAGATCTCAGTGGAGATAGAACATCGGTGAGCAATAAAAGAACACAAGTTTACATAACGGCAGAACAAAATCCTGGTACCTTTCTTTTAAAAAAATCTTCCATAAGATGGCTAGTTGGCTAAGGTAACGGGATCTAACCACCTACCCCACCCTGCCTTTAACCATCCATCTGGCCCCATCTATTTGCAGACTTTTGTAATGTGAGAGGGCTTATGAATAAATGCTAATTACGAAAAGAGTCCAAATCCAAATGATCAAAGAGGCTCCAAATCCAAATTATAAGAGACAGGAGTGTCTTTGTAAGCGCACAACAAATAAAAAATCAATCAAATACTTCCCATTAAACAGTCTTCTGTCAGCCATAGTCCCTCAAAGAAAACACAAATATAGCGCACTGTATCGGGTAGTAACTTACACAAGATAGATTGAAAATAAAATAAGAAATTAACTGCTCAAATGGGTGGGCTCCCAAAAACCTTCAGCAATGAAATCAGCAGTCAGGTCAGGGATATCTTCAGAATTCCTGTGGTCAGTAATCGAAATCCTTCATATATTACGGACAAGGTAGAAGCCAGGTGTAAAAGAAATAAACACTTGCCTATACAGACATTTTTATTTTCTGTGCACTTACACAGATACTCTTTTTTTGCCTCTCTCGGTTGAAGCAGCACACACATTTTTTTAATTTTGTACCATGACTATAGTACGATTGTACAATTTAAAACTAATACTTTGCGCTTATCAGTACGTATTCCTCTGTATACTTTATATGTATAAATATATTTATGAAATTTAAAGATGTAAATCTTTCACAGATGATTGTCATGTACAATATCAAACTGAACATTTATAGTTCAGATTTGCATTACTTTATACAAACTATATTTCAAATTTGTACATGCTAGTGGAAGAAATGAAGGGTACTTTAAAATGTAATATTACATTTAATGCATAAACATATGTTTTGAGGAAGATCTGTGTGTCTGTAAGGTGAGCTATTTGGCTTTACCATATAAGGTCATTTGTATAGTAAAACACTAAAATGGGTGCAAAATCAAAGGTTCCAACATAAATGGTATATACTACAGGGGGTCAGACAGCTGAAGCAGAAGATGGTGTATTTTCACATAGACTATCTATTTCCTTCATACAGGAAATCTCTAGAAATATGGGTCGGGTGGACCACTTTCTGGGAGGTACAAGGGATTTTGAGATAACTAGTTGGGGCTACAATACTTGGTCTAAGAAAAGAGAGTGCAGTGAACAGAAGTGTTCTGGACTCCACTAGACATTTGAAGGTGTGCCGTGGTATCTGGCACCAAGATGTTACCAGCAGATCCTTTATGTCCTGTAAGTTGCAAGGTAGGGCCGTTATGGATGCATCCTGCGGCCATGTGTTCTCCAGGTAAAAGACACACACGCACCAGGCCATCCACTTGATGATAAAGAAAACATGATTCATCAGACCAGATTACCTTCTTCCGTTTCTCCATGGTCCAGTTCTTATGCTCAAGTGCCGATTGTAGGCCCTTTCGGCAGTGGACAGCGGTAAGCATGGACACCCTGACTGGTCTGTGCAGCCCTATATGCAACAAACTGTGATGCACTGTGTGTTCTGACAACTTTCTATAAGAACCAGCATTAAGTGTTTCAGCAATTTGAGCTACAGTAGCTCATCTGTTGGATTTGAGCACACAGGAAAGCAACTTTTGACCCCTACGTGCTTCATTGGGCCTTTTCCTTCCTTGGACCACTTTTGACACTCACCACTGCAGACCAGGAACACCCCACAAGAGCTGCAGTTTTGGAGATGCTTTGACCCAGTCATCTAGCCATCACAATTTGGCCCTTGTCAAAGTCCCTCAGATCCTTACCTTTTTCCTACTTCTAACATATCAATTTTGAGGATGAAACGTTCACTTGCTGCCTAATAAATCCCACCCACTGACAGGTACCATGATAACAAGATTATCAGTGTTATTCAAGTCCCCTTTCAGTGGTCGTAATGTTATGGTATCCGTAGATGGCTGGTATGGGAGGCAGTGGAAATTCACCATGTATTGCCCTAGTTTCAAGATTTGGGGCCACTACAAGGAGCATTTGCATATGGGGCCACCGGTATATTTAGAATAAGAATAAGTTGTTGCCATCCCTGTGCAACCATCCGTACATGGGTTTTATGCAATCTCTTTGTGAAAAAGAGTTTACACAGAGTATGTTTGGGCTACCGCAATACTGGGCCACTCGGTGTGCCTTAACTGAGAGTTGTTAGACATTCCCTGTATATCATCCTTATAAATCGTATTCAGTTTCAGTGTGTTTTTATCCCCAAGGGATGCATAGAGACAAGTCAGGATCTATCCACAAGTCAGGATAGACAAATAGGCAGACATAAGTCTAAAAATTTTGTCCTAGATAAGGCACAGGAAGGTTTCTATCAGGTAAAAGCCTCTTATGGCCATTCACTTCCCATGACTTTTTATTAAGTTCATAGCAGATGGTTCTAAAGCTGCTCCTTGAATTTAGTACTGTATTTATTGGGTACTCAATTGACAACTCTCTTATTTCTGGGATATTGTTTTGATGTAGAGCAGGAATAGTTTGTTTTTGCTAAGTATTAGTTTTCTTTTTCACTTGAATAATGGCATTCTGTAGATCAATATTTTACCCACTGATATGGTAAGGAAAACATTACTCTGTAGTTTGGTTCTACACAATTGATGCCAGAACATAGATATATGCATTATAAATCTTCCATACTCCAATAATCTGTTTCAGTAGACAGTGAGAATATATTACAAGAAATAGGCATCTACTTTTCTTTCAAAATGTTTCTATATGAAAACAAATGTTGTATGTGCAATTCAGTATTTAAACTATAAATAGTAAAACATACAAGGGACACTCTAGCCATTATATGCACGTCATGCACTAACATCCAGTTAGTGACAACTGACGTGTCAGGACCATCATGGCTTTAAACGGGTGCAGAGAATTGATCTATGTTCGCTTTCTGCACCCAAATGGGGTTGCTGTAATGCCTTGATCTCACTATTTGAAATATCCTGGGTGTATAGTTTTGAAAAAATATGGTTTGATGGGGTAAATTAAATTGGCTGGCTTCAAAGATGTCCCAAATGCGGTCAGAAGAACCAGATGAAAATCTGAATTTCGCTTGTCCCAAATGTGGCCTTTTAGCCCCAAATAACCTGGCAAACCTATGCATGGTTGGTATTACTGTACTCAGGAGATGTTGTTTTGAAGTGACATATAACAGGAGCTGTACATTTATACCTGACTTACAATATACGTGGAAGAAAAATGCAAAATAAATTGCTAACACAAAGTTTAACAAAAGCAAAGTTTGATGGGGGTAAATTAAATTGTCCAGCTTCAAAGATGTCCCAAATAGGACATGAGGACAGAGTTACAAGATCTGAAAATAAATGGTTTTGAAAACACTACTTGTACTTATTGCCCTATAACATGTAAAAAAGCAAAAATAAACATAATAAATAAAATAATATAGTATTTCTAAGCTCAGGGCAAATATTAAAATCTATTTAGCAGTGTTTTTCATTAGCCAATGTTTAAATAGTTCACCATATTTTATTTTTTTAATGGGAAATCAGATCATACAATCAAAAATGGTATCTGAAGAAAGCTCTTCTTGTTCTAAAAAAACAATATATAACTTGTGTGGGTAAACTAAATGAGAAATAACCAAATTTCAGCTAAACAAAGGAGTTGACAAGGAAGACAACAAGAAGTCTGACAAGCAAGGACAAAGAGGACATTTAAAGTTGCCCCTTCAACCAATACTCTACTAACCGCCATCAACTGCTGGCTACTGTTTGTTCCCATCCCCCTCATTTTCCAAGTATCATGTTTACAATCTTCTTCTTGCTAGTCTCAATTTCCTCTGTTGTCAATAGAACTTGTATCTCCCTCCAGCCATTGAGGTTTCTGGAACCTCACAAGATTATTGAGGTTCCAGAAACCTCAATAATGTTATCCACATAGGATTGTGCCATACCCTGTCACTCCATCGGCCTTTATAATAAATTAATATATATGTATATATAATTAATTATAATATATAATTAATATATATTATAATAATATATATATGTATATATTGATTATAATATATAATTCAGTACCGTAGTGAAGCTTTGTTGAGACCTCCATGCACATGCTTAGGGAGCATTCCCATTGGTTTAAGTTGGTTATAGTGGAAGAGTTGTTTATAGAAATCTTGAAGCTTCTAATTGAAACAAACTAGGAAGCACAGTAATAAAAGCTAATTCATGCAAATATGCAAGAAGGATATCTGCAGTACCACACAGCCCATCAGACAATGATGACTTAGATGCACACTGTGGTAAAGCTAGAAACAGAGCCTTAGCTAGCTCCCTTTTTGAGGCAAGAACAGAACTCCCCCCATTATATTTGTACAGAGGTTATTTTGAGTCAATAAATCAATAACAAGGAAATTAATAATATTAGAACTGAACAGAATTGTAAAATATTATGCATGTGCATACCACAGCCTTCATCAGTATTCAGTTAGCCAGGCAAAGAAATAATACAGTGCCACTCATAATGAGCATAAGCACATAGTGTGCCTGATATATACTATATGGACAAAAGTATTACTGAATTCAGGTGTTGCAATAAGACCCATTGCCACAGGTTTATAAAATCAAGCACCTAGCTATGCAGTCTGCATTTACAAACTTTTGTAAAAAAATAAAAATGGTCGTTCCTTGACTGGCCCACACAGAGCCCTGACCTCAACTCCATTTAACACATTTGTGATGAACTGGAAAGGAGATCAGGAGCCAGGCCTTCTCGTCTAACATCAGTGCCTGATATCACAAATGCTCTACTGGGTGAATGAGCAAATATTCCCACAGAAACACTCCAAAATCTTCCCAGAAAAGTGGAAGCTGTTGCAGCTGCAAATATTCATGTCTATGTATTTAGAATGCAGTGTCATAAATGTCCCTGTTGGTGTAATGGTCAGATGTCCCAATACTTGTGTCCATATAGTATATGTTGCACCGCATAAATCCCATTACTATATAATAATATCCCGTCATTATACATTGAGCCAGACAATGACAATGGTACAGATAACTCCCATTGTTAAATAATAAGCCAGACACTGAAGGTGGTATAGCATAACTTCTATCAATAGATAATTATTTGGCACAGCATGACACCTATCACATAGCAACCCAGACACAGACAGTATTACGGCATGAATCCTATCTTTGTATAGTGATCCATACACTGAGGGTGATACAGCATAACTTCCATTACTATATACTGAGCCAGACATTGACAGTGGTACAGCATAATCTCATCACTAAAAAAATGAGCCACAATAATAGGTTTACAGCATTTTCCAATAAATGCTACTGTTGAGAACTACCTATGGTGCTTAGCAAGTATCACAAAAGACTTTTGGCTGGCTGGGCATCATGGAGTCATACTCATGCTCTCTCTCACACTCTCGTACTCTGACTCTGCTAACTGCTTCCATGTCACTGTCTGCTTCTGTATTCAGTCTCAAAAGAGCAGATCCTCCCTGTCACTTTTTCGCTGGGCTATTCAGGAAGGTAGTCCCCGCAGAAGTTCTTCTGCCCAGACTACTGCTACCGAGAGGAGACTCTCAGCAGCCGCAGCCCAGGACTTGGATGATCCCAACAGCGGACTACCTCCCACCAGCAGGAGATAGTTACTGAGCAACGGCAGCAAGGTGCAGCACCAGACAGATACACAGAGCAGGATAGTCGGACAAGCCAGGGGTCTGATACACGGAGCAGGATAGTCGGACGAGCCAGGGGTC
>VKOC01021137.1:0-50105 GCA_009364415.1 Spea multiplicata | reverse complement strand
GAGGCAGCGTGGAGTGGCATATGTTGTAGCAGCGTGGAGTGGCATATGTGGGAGGCAGCGTGGAATGGCATATGTGGGGGGGCAGCATTGCATGTCTGGGAGGCAGCGTGGCAAGCCTGGGCTCAAATGTGCATAAATTGGGGGGCTGGTTGGGAAATAAAGACAAGAAATGCATTTTATCAAAGTTTTTTTATTCTGCTGTTTGTATTTAACATCATTTGTTTATTAAATTATTTTAAATAAATGAAAAATTTACATTCATTTTTTTATCCGATTAATCGATTAATCGAAAAAATAATCGGCCAACTAATCGATTATTAAAATAATCGTTAGTTGCAGCCCTAGACAAGTGCAAGATGTTATTTAAAGAGGAACAAAATATGCACTGGAAAAAATAAACATTTATGTATTGTATGACAAGATGTCAAAACCTTTTCACTTAGAGTTTATAAGACAGAAGAAAAAAAAATGTATGGCTGGAAAACACTGACATGCTCAGACCCATCAAAAATCCTGACCTCCTAGAAAAGACATCCAATGAGGAATTCACCGTGGGATTTGGGTTCCCAACAGAGATTGTCACTTGAGAATTATTCACTGTAAATGCCGTATTTCACTTAAATCATTTTCCTAACTTCATTTTATTCCAAAGGGAACACTGCAGCTAACTTTTTCCTTGAAGCAAGTTAACTATGGATGAATGTCTAACATTTAGTTGAAGAGCATCCTTTAATCTACCCTCAAATGCTTATCTCCAGTAGGTTCTTCCCAAAATAAATGTGCGTCATCTGACCTTCAGGTGCTACCTGCTTTTAAGTGCATGCCTGTCTGTCAGAAATCCACAGGCTGATTAAGCTCCATTTCTACATATATAGGAGGAGTTTGGGTAGTGGAAGATAATTTATTCTTTTGTATCTGAAGACTTATTGACATGGCATCTTTCTGCAATCCAGACACGTAAAGAATACATGGTTGGTCTCCTGGGTCCACTTTGACAGCCAAGTAAGCCATATGTGGTTGGAATTCTTAATTTATGTTTTTCATCATATTGCAACATTGGGGCAGAGGCCGACAAGTACCATCACTACTATGCTCCTCTATCTGATCACATGTATTTCTCAATTTTTTCTCAGACACAAGGACCGGATGCTGTGCCCCCATGGCAAATACTATTTAAGCCATTTAAACTAAAGCGCACTTCCCACAATACAGTACGGGATTACTGTAGCCCTCTGTCTTTTGTAGTCGAGCAGTGCCAGGAAGCACCAAAGTGTAAATGGGCCATTGAACAGCAGTACACCAGTGTGCCACTGCTACCCTGGACCTGGCACCTAGTCAGCCCTAGACCAGTATGTACTGGTGTACAATGGGCATAGATTATTTCATATTTCATAAGTACTTTTAGGACATAGACTAAAGATCCAAAAAAGACCAAAAAACTTTAAAAGGCAATTTAAAAAAAGCATCCATATCTGAAGATAGAGCTGTTCTAGTGGCCTTGGAATTTTCATAAATTGGCATACACTATATGGACAAAAGTATTGGGACACCTGACCATTACACAAACAGGGAAATGTATGACATTGCATTCTAAATACATAAATACGTATTTGCAATTGTGAGGTCAGGCACTGATGTTGGATGAGAAGGCCTGTCTCACAATGTCTGTTCCAGTTCATCACATAGGTGTTTAATGGGGTTCAAAGGTCAGGGCTCTGTGGGGGAGGGTCATTCTTCTTTAGTGGTGGTGGTGTCGAGGAGTTTAAACTCTCCCTTTAAGTAATAGGATGTCAGAGTTTGAAAAAGGAAAGAAAAAACAATGAACGAAAGGATTGGATTAATGTGCTTACCCAAAGTTGGTCATCATGGCCCGGAGGGCTCTTCTTTATGAAAGCACCATAATAAGTAGCAATATTTCGGTGGTGAGAATATTTTTTCAGCATATTGATTTCCAGTTTTATTTCCTCTTCTTCATCCTTGATGGAGGGGAAAGGTAACAGATCAGAACTGATTAATATTGTCACAAAAGAAGAGTACCATAACATTACAAATCTTTATAGAGGATCCCTTTTGAAACCAAGGTCCCAGACCCAATTAAAATCGGTGTGCTTTCCACGTGTGCACTGAGGTCTTATTAGAACTGCCTGAAAGTCTTGTGCAAGCCTCTATTGAAGCTGGCTGGTGACAGCTCTAGAGCGTAAGCTCAATGGCAAGCAAGAGCTGTGTGTAGTTGAGCACATCTCCTGCAAGCCAAGGAGCTGATGGACAGGCAAGGAGAGCAAATGCATACCTAGGATTCTGATGAACGCCCCATGGCCTGGCAAGGAGTTTGACAAAAATAATTTAAAAGGGGACACTAGGCACCATATGCACTAAAGCATCTGGAGATCACCTTTACATATTGCTAAGTCTACAATGTAACACACGTGTATGAAGAGCATTCTGCTAAGATGTGGCAAATGTGTTGCGATCACCATGCCATGCGCCTGCTAATCGCCTCTCATAAATATCTTCAAAAGCACAGCACTGGCAAGTACTAGTCTCACTAAGCTGAAACTGCACAAAGCTTCTTTATCACTTTAAGGGAAACAAAGAAGTTGTTAAAAACCGTATTAAAGTTAACATTCAAGAACTCCTTGTAAATAAATAGTTACAAAAATGATTGACAGGTATAAGGGCATATCAAATATTAAGTTATATTTAAAATTTGTTTATTTAATAAAAAACGTATTAACATAAGTCAAACATTATGTATGAAACCACTTCAACAATAAAGCACATCTAAAGAGATTGTTGGTGAACAAGTTTAACCCCACCAGTGTCCGCAGAATGTTTCAGAACACGCTGCATATCCATTTGGAGGTAAAAATGCTTTATACAGGAGATTACATTGTGTATCGAGGACAATATCTCACTGCAAACCACGAGCGCGGCTACGACATCTCCACTTACCATCAGGTGGAGCCTGTAGGGGGAGATTAGTAGCACCATATGCTCATATTTTTTTTTTTTGTGTTCAGATGACCCCAGAAGCACTAAATCCATGTGAAATCCTATCATAGTTGTGTCCCCCTGGCTTACTCAAACTATCAAATGAAAATGCCTTTTTTTAACGGAAGCCCTAACAAAATCATGGAATCCGAACCCGGCCAATTGGTTTAATACGGCTTTACCCTTTATCTTTCATTCCAAAGCATAAGACATAGTTTGTTTTTAATAAAAAAAAGTTATGGTCAAGAGAAGTGCACTGGTAAGCAAAATGTATATGAACGGTAATGTAATCAATAATATAAAACGGCGTTTTACGGCGATCTGTTATAAACAAACAGCGGCCAACTGGAAGTCTTACGGGACTTTACTACCCACTTATCTAAATACATCTCTAAGAAAAAAAAATGTAATTAAAAAAAGATCCTGCTAGGAACGTTATGGACTTATCAAGGAGACGGCACGCTCAGTTTAAAAACATTGCCTCTAGAGCCGTCAGACTTCCTAGATAAGGATTAGCCATTCAATGCAATCAAGACCTTTTTGGTTGACTTTATTTGTAAAAATATTTGCAATATTTGGATGTAGGAAAGAAAAGCTTTCATAATACGAGATGCTATCCATGTTACAGAAGCGGTTTCTGCCATATGCTATTGTCACTCGGTATATTAATCCGCCGCCACCATTCCAGGTGTGAGCAGATTACTTCAAGCATTGACCTACTGACTGCATCAACACCATGCATTTAGATTATAGACGCCCCGCTGAGGTCACGCTGGGATAAAGAGACGCAAGAGCTATTCCCTTACTGCAAGAAGCAGACAGAGTGATCTGCGGCATGATTGCGGGAATAAACGGTCCTCAGACAAACATTTCCTTGTTCCAGAACATCCATAAAAACGCTGTTTCTATTTGTAACGTCTTCAAACGGTAAGAACTAGACAAAGATTTCTGGGAGGCCAATTTAAACTACCTTAGACTTTCTTTTATGTATGGAAAGTCAGGCACACAGAAACACAGAATTGGACGGCAGTTAAGGACCTGTCGGCCCATCTAGTCTGCCCAATTCTCCTGATGTAGAGACAGAGAACTAAATCAGGTCCTTGGTCATTTCCGAGATTCAGGATAACTTTATGCATACCCCATGCATGTTTAAATTCCCTGACTATATTGGCCTCTATCACTTCTGCTGAGAGGCTGTTCTAGTTATCTACCACTGTCTCGTACATTAGATCTAAGCTTCTGTCCCAGAGACAGACAACACTTTTTAATGGTTTATACGGCTGGAGAATGTAGTTACAACTAAATGTCATTAGGTAAGTATTCAAGCTACAAAGCAATGCATGTTGATACAAATCAAGTACCCCGTGTGTGCTACAAATACACACAACACGCACATCCACCCATAAAACCTGACCGATCTGAAGCACTTGCTGTGTCATCGGAGGATTTACTCTACCGAGAGGGTGGTAGGCATGTGGAACAGCCTCCCAGTAGAAGTGATAGATACTAATACAGTGCTTTAAAGTTACTGTGATCAACATGTACACGCTTATGAGTGTACATATATGCATCTTCATTACACCCCATTTATTATGCTAAAAATCATAATCGATCCATGAGATTTATATTGCGTTCAGATGTATTAATTATCACGTTATATTTCAATTAACAAGAGCTCTAAACCAAACAGGATTAAACTATTCTAAATCAATGACATGGAAACCCTCAGAAGAGACAGCTTAATCTACCCCCCCTTGTGGAAACAGACAGAAAACGTTCCTCCCTTGTCAGCTTGTTAAGAGATTTGTGATGTGAGTTTCAAGTGCTGACTAGGCTTAAAAGTGGCAGGTTGAGACCCATAAAATACAGTGGCCAACAAAAATCATATTCAAGGGACTCAAGCGGACCAACATCTTCACCTCCTCGGGTGTTGTTCTGTAAGTCAAATTGTTATGTACTACTTGTTGTCTACCCGTTGTACAGCGCTACAGAATATGATGGTGCTACATAAAACCAATAAATACTAATAAAAAGCACAAGTAGACCTTTGCTGTACATCCCATTCAGTTTGACCGTCAACTCACAACAAGGCTCTGCTGGATAATGTTGTGCGCAGTGAGAACAGCAAATACCAAATAGCATTGGATGGGGGGGGGGGATAGAAAGAGGGGGAAAAGTATAGAAACAAGTAACTGTTTTATATCAATACAACAGTGTAGTAGCTGCTAGAATGATTTAACTTCTGTCCTTGTTTTGTGCCGTGAGGTCAGGTATTATTTTAAAACCTGCAGTGATGCCAACTATGAAATATTCAGGGAACATCCTGAAGGACCTAACTCATCGACCAGTATAGAAAGGTCTTAGCGTGCAGTGGATATGCAGCACTAAAGGGGACTTCTAGTGGTTTCATTTGCATAATATCCTTACAGAAGGTTCAATGGACAACTATTTCTAGCACAGCCTGCTTGGCAGCCGTAAAAATAAGATGGGAATCCAGAACTTGATTTGGCAGCTCCAAAACTAAGAAACATTCCAAATCCCTTGCTACACGAATGCCATTCTCACTCAGCCCCACCACCCTCTTTTCAGTAATGCCGCAGACACCGTGCTCTCTGTGAAATGTTCTGTAAGACTAAAATATCCAGATTATCCTAAATGTTCCTGTGTAAATACTAGCAGAAACTCCAGTTACCTACTCTGCCTCGCTGTGAATCAAACAACTGTTGGCATTGCCACTTAAAACACAACTACATGTTGAGCACGGCGACATGGAGACTTAAACAGTTTACGGCAGGCACGTCCAAACTTTTTTCGAAGAGTGCCAGATTTGATGAAGTGAACATGTGCGAGGGCCGACCATTTTGCCTGGCATTCTTTGAACCATTAAAATTAAATGCAAATCAACTATTTTATGCAAAGTTTATTGAAAACGGCATACTTTTCATTTTGTGACTTGGATGACAAATCTTGACAGGTGTTAAATCACTCTGCCTTTAATATCAAAAAAACAGATCTATATTTGGGCAACTTATCTGTGGGGCCTTATCAGTCCGGAACGCGGGCCACAATTGGCCCTAGGGCCGGACTTTGGACATGCCTGGTATATGGCATTTCCAATTAAATTATAATATTAAAATGCATAGCCCATCTATAACAAACACAGCCAATGTACGATGAGATCCACTACAGAAGAAATAAATAAATTATGAAAGGTGAGGTAAAGAACATGCTATGGAAAGCCAAACTAGCACCCATCTCTGTACCACCTATATACATCAACATCATACAGTACAGTATTGTATAATGCAACATAGCATTTACAATGGGCAACGCAGACCCACTCCAGTTAATGCAACAGTGGTGTCTCCCCAATCTACAATCTGGTAAAAATATAAAAACCTAACTAGCACCATCATATTCTAGAGGATCTGTAAAATAGGACATAACAGTAGTGGCATACCCATTTGGATTCACAGATGCAATAACTAATTAGGGGCCTGCCTACACACGCTATTGTAATCTGCAACATATGAAGCACTGCTCTTTAATTCATTTCCACTTCTTTATAGAAATCAAAATACAAGATGCAAGCCTCCTGCATGTCTGGACTCTGCCATACTCCTCTACTATTCTGGGTATGCGATTTTTATTAGGATTTATCGGTATGCTTCCATTAGCACAACCACAAATCACGCTTGATCCCAACCACTGGGCAGCATACTATTATATTAATCATAAACCAGTGGATTTTTTTTTCCACTTTGGAAGGTTTTTGTTTTTACTCATCACGGGCCATTTAAGGATGAGGTCACAAATGTAGAAGTTCTAACCTTGTCCTCCAGGGAATAGTATTCTCACATCCTCTAGCCAGGAGAATATCCTGAAGCTACATGACTCACCTACTATCACAGAGTTTCACAAACAAAAGCTATTGACTGATAAACGTCAGACATAGGAAGCATACAGACACTGGCTGAATTTCTAGGTGCCACAATGGGCGATTACTATCCTCCATCTCAGAAGGCAGCAGATGATCGTTGGGCACAACATAGCAATTGAGAACTAAGTTCAAGTAAAGTCCTACTCTGCGAGAGGGGATGTAAGGTCATGACCGTATGAGTTGTGTGTTTGGCCAAACATTGCTTTTCAATAAATCATCCAGTAAGAAAATGCATGAAACTAGCCAGATGTGGTATTCAAATGTGGTATTTAACCACTAGTACAGGAAAGGCAAAGTATGAGTTGTACATGCTGACAAACAACTTACAATTAAAGGAACAGCGGAGCCCAATAATAAATCCTCAATTAAATGGGATGTTTACATGCTCTGTCTTAAATGTCTTTTACAAAGAAGTCAAAATCTCCATATTTGTGATATGGAAAGATCTAATGGAAAACCACCAATGAGTATTTCTGCGTTCTCCCAGTAACATATTGTATCTGCTCCTGGTTAAACCGAGTTTGCCAAAGCAAGATAAACACTCAATTCAGAAACAGTCTCATAGCCTTCTCAAGAATATTGTTGACAAGCTAAACTTAATTAGTGAGATATTAATCATTATTCGTCCTATAAGAAATCCGGTGCAATTTGCAAAATTTGGCACCATTGGAAGAACTATTGGCTGCTATAGCGACAGCATCATATTTAGAGCTTTGACCTAGAATTGCCAGCCCTGCTCATCATTCTATCTGCAGCAAGGAAACATGCATAGCTAATTCATTCCCTCACACTACCTAAATGCCAGATATTAGCGTGTGCACTTTTACAGGCATGATACCATTTGTGCAATAAAAATAATGTACTAACCACTGAATGAAAAGCCAGATATAAAGGAGAACTTAGAGGGTGTACAGATAATATAAAACAGAATACCAAGAGCAAACCAGCTTGGGTGGGAATCCGTGTCAGATGATTTCATTGACGTTCAGGCCACTTCCGGCTATCCTTGGACCAGTATGTGTTGCAAGGGAAATGCAAGTTTGTGGGGAGCACATATAGAGGCAGTGATGAGCTGGCACAGCCCTCATAATGTAAATAGGCCGGTTGAGGAGATCAAAGTTTCTAGGATACGTCACTGATGCAAGCAATCCAATGAGCCAGCTGCTGTGATATACCAATATCATCACCAAAAGGGTCCTAAAAATTAACAGGATAACCATTCCTTAAAGGATTTCTCTCCTAAACATGGAGTGGCTGGTTAATATTGACACCTTTTATTGGGCCAACATAAAAACAAAAATGTAAAGTTGCATAAGCCTTTGGGACCTCATTCTTACATCTCAAGAAGAAACCTCTGAGGTCCTCAAAGCTTATGTAAATTTACAGCTTTTTATGTGGTTGCTAAAGCAGGGTGGCCATTGCAATGCAGTCCACTTCAAGAGTTCTACATGGTAGTAACCAAAATGACACATCCAGAAAAGTTGATACCAAGACATTTTTCTTTACAAACATGTATAGTTGGACAAAGGGGCCACTTGAGTAGCAGCAGCCTACCAGGTGCCAGTTTTAAGTTCCCTCAGCTAAAGATGCTGAGCAGGGCTAAACCAACATAAACAAAAATGGTTCCAGCTTGTACTTTTGGTTGATGTGGTTGGCCAAGCATCGCACTTAAGTCTGTGTCACACAGCTATATGAACCGGTCTTTCATCAGCCACCACTGACCAGTGATCTAACTTCCACCAAAAAAAATGTAATGATTGTATTCTCAGACACTTTAGCAACAACAGTTTCTAAGACCATTGACTGAATTCAAAGCTGTCACAAAGCCATATTTTTGCTTTTTATAAAAGGACATAAAAGCAAGCCCAAAAGATTTCAAATTCATATATTTATAGGATGTCTAGACATACCAGAGTTCTCTTATAAACAAAAATCCCACCTTCTCCCTAGGAATGGTGTGACAGCCAGGAAAGCCGAGTCAAACAAAAATAAAGATGGATGGCGACACACTAACACAATAAATACATTTCAACTGTTCTGTGGATGGAAGGAAGTATATATCACCATTAACTATGACAAATGAAGCACGGGCCGTGCAGGAAGCAATGCTATCCTGCACATGTTCTATGCATTAAGTTGCTATTTACAGCAATATACACAAGGTACGAAATCTGCAATTTTTGAACAGTCTAGGAAATGGGGGGTTTTTTTGGTTTTGTTTTTTTAATACACAGAAACCTAAAAAGTGCAATCCTGCATGGCATTAAAGGACTCTTCAATAAAGAACACACTTCGAAACAGAGAGGTTTATTTTTTTATATTCCTAATTAAAGATAAACCTGCCCACCATGAAAACGTAGATTTATTTATAGCTTTACAAGGCCATCCATAACTCCCTACATAAGGTAATTTCGTTACCCAAATGACAAGAAGGAATCTTTGATGGACAGCTTTTATAGAAAATGTAACTTAGACTTGAATTCCCCAAATGCATAATGAACCCGTCTATAATTTTCCCTACCGAGCAATAAAGGCCCATTTAAATTAGATATTTTACTTGTTTTTCAAAGTTACTACTACTTAGATTTTTACAACTTTACTAAGGGGATAATGCATGACATTTAAGTATTTTAAAGGGTTTTGATTAATTTGTCACTCTATATCAGTACGTTTGAAATAAGGGCAGCATACAGTGGTAACTAAAATATTTAACTCTTAAGGGAAGGCCAAGAATTTCTCCCTGCCATAAACACATTTACATGCAGTCAGTCATATACTATTTTTGCCCAACAGGGAAATCAAAGCGTGAAGTGATGGGGAGGGAGCAGCCCGCTGTATGCAAGCATTTACTATACACTAGTTGGTAAGGGGGCTGGTGCCTTCTTGCTCGGGGATCATGTCATGACACGCGGCCCTATTCAGTTCCTAACATACGCACCGGCACATATGCGTACACACGCTCACGCTAACACAAAGTTACAAACTCCCTCTAACATAGTTGACGCTAACACAATCACACATCTCTAACACACATAATCACTTGACTCCTATCTTACCCCCTTACTTTTACCAGGTGATCAAACGACATTGCATCATGTGACCCCCGACGTATTTACTCCTCTGCATTTGCTCTCCTGCCCAGCCCATGTCCGATCCTAGGGATGGACAGGCACTTAACACAGAACAGAAAAGCCTATATATAGTGAATCATTTTACTAGCTCTGAATCTGCCATCTTATATATGCCGGTCACTTACCTCCGTAACATCCATGACTTTAATAGCTGCAAGCTGGCCTGTTTTGACATGCCGACCCTGAAAGAATACAACAGAAGAAAAAAAAATGGTTTATTGAAGTAAAATAACAAGGACAAGAAAGATAAACTAGCGGATGTGGCCATTCTAAAACTTGTTTGCGCAAAGATCACAACAACTGACATTTCTTAGAACTTATAGAAAGGTGTTTTTTCAAAAGCAATTCCTACTATCCCCACCCACACTTAATATATACACACAAGATAATCCCTTCCTATACATACATATTATATTTACATACATACACACAAATATATACATCTGTCCCAAAGCAGTAGCAACAGAAGTTTGCTGTACATTTCATTTGTAGCTTGTTCTTGCTTTTAATTTTTAGAAGAAGTGGCAGGTTAGGAAGAAAGAATAAAATGTATCATGCATTACTTCCACAAAAATGCAGAGTTGACAACCCAGGGGAGTTGAGATCCGAATATAAATGAATGAACTGGATGAAGGGAATGAGTCTGGTTTTTATAGTCAATTTATTGGTTTTAAAGTGTACTTTTTGTTAGCAAACACCTAAAAAGTTGCTTGCGCGTTTCCAAACAGACTTGCACAAGTACTTCGGGTTCTCAAGGTGCCGAGCGGAGCTGGGGTCTGACCTTACCCTGGTTCGCTTCATAGCCTGCTATGGCAAGCTCCATCATCAACTGCTAAATACCGCTTGGATACGGCTGATGCAAAAAGAAGCACAAGACCCTTTAATACAGTTCCTCATGTTGTGGTGACCCCCAACCATAAAATTATGTAATTATATATTCTAAAATATGTGTTTTCCGATGGTGTTAGGCAACCCCTGTGAAAGTGTCGTTCGACCCCCAAAGGGGTCGCGACCCGCAGGTTGAGAACAGCTACTCTAGAGCTTTTCTGGAACTGCAACTCTTGTATAAACTCCAGACAACCGATGGGAATTTCAATGATGACCAAGTATCCACGGAGAGGACATTTGGCAACATGTAGATTACAGTTGGTAATCTTTGAATTTGGCAACTCCCAATTTCTGGTCTAGAATTATTCTTCATGGGTAGATTAAGGTGAGGGGTGCAGGTCAGCAGCCTTACTCCTCATAGGGAATCTTCCCATACGTACATAGAAATCCTTAGAGGAAAGAATCGAGACCTTTGCTAGGAATTCAAACCAAAAGGGAAACTTTTATTGCCCCATAAATACAAAAGACTGCCACATCCAGATTAACTAGACACCTCCTCCTGCTGCAAACATAAATTACTGCATGAATTTCAGGGCTACACTTAATGAAACCAGTCCAAGATAAATTTATGAGAGAAGAGGAATAGGAATCACCGAAAGGGCATTAATTTCCTGTACAAAATAGCAGTGTATACATTAAATGCATAGCAGGACAGCCAGCCGTTATGGGGAACGCCACCATTTATCAAGCTTGTTTTACAAGCTAGCATTCATATTTGTATCCTGTATCCTAAATGATGTACCTATGAAAGGAAATTTCATGGCACTCTAAAACCTAAACTATATTTTATTAAAAGATTTATAAAATCTCTCTCTCTCTGAAAAGAAATTCAATGTAAATAAGTGAATTCCAGCTAACTTTAGCACAGAAGGGATCACTCACTTAAGGGGCAGGCAAGCAGTAAGAAACTTAAGTTACCCAAGCTCTCACCCAGACAGAAGACCTTTGGAGGTCATGTATAAAAGGCTATTCTGCCGCAAAGATTGAGTTTTACAATGATCCGATCAGCGAGAAGATTGCGTTGGTTGCTATGGTGACAAGACTTTTCAAACTCTGCACTAGAATATCATTTTCATTTATGAGCTTATTCTGAACACTTGCACGAGGGAAAAAAAATAAAACTGTTACGCAGCTCAATGTCTTGCAGAATAGATACAAAAAAGGGGGCATCATTCACATGTGGGAAGTATATAAAAAAAGGCAAACAGAGATAATGTGGATAAATGGTATTTTACATGCATATATATATATATATATATATATATATATATATATATATATATCTTATATATATACTGATATTGAACCCCAAGTTAAATTCTGTACGGGGTGCTAGAGTTTGTTTATACTCGTAGTCCTGAAAGAGAACACAGTTCCGTGTGCAAAAGAGATTTAGACTGACAGAGAATGAAGGGTAGGTTTTTTTTTCCACTATACTATTGTACCATTCCTGGCTAAAACATTAGTGTCCCTCGATTAGGTTATTCTTCAGTGTAGACCTCTGCAGAATTTTCCCCCCCAAAACACAGCTTGCTTATGTGGAACAGGAAAAGCAAGGCCAGGGCATGTAAATCCTCTCCTTCATAAGTACTGACAAACTAATGCTTAGCATGTTCACCTCTCCGCATTACTAATTTCCCTGTGGAGGTCTGAAAACAAGGGGAAGCTATTCATGTGTGTTTTCCAGAGTTGAAGCTTGCGCCATGTGGGAAACCTTTCCTGGATGCTTCATCCCCAGCACATTGTGAGCCAATAGCTATCCATCAGGGACCCTGTCTCCAGGAGAAGGTCTAGCAAGGGAGGAGGACCACAGCTGTGCTGCTCCACAACACATGCTCACTACCACGGGATGATCTCATCCGCACAATATCACTATTGTCAGCCTCCGATAACACTGCACACCTACCTCAAAGAGAGACATTTTTATATTTATATATATGATAGTATATGATGATATATATATATATAATTATATTTGTTTATACAGTGCGCCACTGCATCTACTCCATTTCCTAGCAATAAAAATGGTAAGCAAAATGAATTAAAAGAAACAAATTCTAAAACAATCTTAACCCCGCAAAAGTTAATACCTTTTTGTAAAAAAAAAAAAAATTAATTATCGGTAATAAATAACCCACGAAGATTAAAAATTATAATGCATTGGTCACCAGTGTCAGAGGGTTCACACAAAGGCCTCCTAACATAAAAAAGGATGTGTGTTGTGAAGTCAATGAGTGTATAGGGATCTGTAAAAGCATATGAAGAGATCTTCATGATCAAAAGACTTTGGGATTAACCTTTAATTAAAACGACTCAGGGCAGATCTGGCTCCCTCTGGTCAGTTGAGCTTGCCAGGTACCCGAACCACACACACACACACACACACACACACGAGGAACAAAAGTCTCCATATTGATATTACAGCCAGGTGAATTCTATAGCAATACTGCTCTACTGTTTATCATTTTGTTCTGTGCTTTCATACAAAATCCAGAACATAAGTACGGGGTTAATGATAGAAGCTAAACCACCGAGAGTGAAAAATCCATGCAGTTATGTGTGCCGATGACATCATTCAAATTCCAGAGCAGTGTTTAATGCACAGGAATTCTGCATTACAAGAACATCACCACCATAAATGGTTAGCACCATATGAAAACTATGATTAAAAAAAATATAGTTCAGACCAAATTTAACTCATTGTCTGAAGCTGGGAAGGCTTTCAAAAAAAGAAAATTAAGTATATCCCACTCTGGGAATCCACTTCTAATCCTTCAATGAGAAAGACTAAGTTTTATTGCAGGATGAGGACCCCCTCTATCATAGCAATGGTTAAAGAAACATTATGTTTTCATTAAAGCACATAAAAAAGACAGAATCCTAGATTTTCTCAGACTTATTTTGAGGAAGGTTACGTCCTCCTGGGAAACATCTGTGCCAGATTGTCGAGGCAAAGAGAAACAGATCATTTTCCAACACAGCATTTCCAATTGCTCCAACAGTTATCGGGGAATTCTAGAAACATACAAATAAATCCCCTCTGCACTAACACCCAAGGGACAGATGTAAACCTCTTGCCTCCTTTTTTTAAGTTAATAAATGAAAAGCTATTTTCAAATCTCAGGCACTCTGGGAGCATTTCATGAGCTCATAAAGGCTTCCAAGGACAGGCCGCATCCTTTACTGTCAATCACTTCTAAGACCTGGGAAAGATTGTGAAAAGCATGCAGAACGGAAACTCCCATCATACAAAGTGCTTTGTTAAACAACCCACTCGCCCATATCAGTTGCTTCTAGTCTGAGAACTAATTATACGCAACATCTTTGGGGCAGGTTAAGGTCACCACTTTTTTATGTGATCATTTACTTAATAAGCATATACGTTCAATGTCACCCAGAGGACAATTTTGTTTTGTCTCAGAAAGCTTATTCTCGGCATAGTTTTAATATATATTGTACCGCTTACTCTGAACCCCTTTTCCCTAGTTGGGCATGCAAAACAATATAACACCCAAGGAAAGGTATATTGTTCAGCAATGTCTTTTCTAAGTTTTGTCTTAAGGTCTCACTTCATCACAAGCAAATGAAGACATCTGGGCCACATTAATGCTCTACAGTAATATTTCAAGGGGGCAGTAATACCATTTCTTTAAAACCAACATGTGAAACCTTTGAGTCGCCGCTTTACTTAACAAGTTGTAGATATAGAATGAGATGAAAAATATGTTCCTACATTAACTATATTTTATGGAGGGCCTACTTTCTTTACAAAAACCTGCTCTTAAATTTTGGTTTCCTATAGTTGTGTAAGATCTTTTGTAGACTACGTTCCTGCCATTTCTGCAACAGTAAGTACAGTAATACAGGCTCCCAAAAGTTTAGCCTGTTGACAGAAGAACAATGAGTTCTTCTACACCAGGCCAGAGGCCATGACTTCCGACGCTTGTGTTGTTCTAATGACCCAACCCCGTCACACAAGCTGCTCCTCAATAATAATTTCCTTCCCTGCTTCTCAATCAACAGATATGTACGTTCCACGCAGATGCACCAGTGACTTACCACAATTATATTGTGAAACATATAGGGTACTTGGAATGTACTACTATTGTTATCAAAGATTTAACATTTTACAAATTGTGCAAAAGATGTAAATATTATATATATATATATATATTAGTGCAGGATATGCTCAACAGTATGGTCTATGAATTGTAACATTTTGGGAATGTACGCCTCCCATCTCCACCCCATGTCTCTAGACGTGAAACCAGAGACATCACAAGAATGCCAATGAGAAGGGACAGAGACATCACTATCACAAGTACACAGACAGTCGCTGATGAATAGCTATGCGTTTACTCAATGAGTTACTATTCAATTTTAGCAAAACACTGTAGCAATAGTGAGAATAGATAGCAATAGGGCTGTTACTTCACAGCGACATACAGTGTGACCTTCCTTATAAAACTTACAATATATGATTTTACCCAATATAAATGAAGGTGTGTCAGGTATTTCACCAGTTCACATCCTATTCCAAGAAACTATTTGCAAAAGATTACAGGACCAATATGGGTAACCATATGAACCATTACTTTATTGAGAATACAATAACAAAAATGTTCTTCATATAGCGTGAATGTATAATCAACATTAACGGTTAACTCAAGAAGAAGGCTTTTTTCTACCAGTGTAAAAGTTGAGGTTTGCTGCAGATAACTGCAGTTCATACTGACAGACTTCAGTATGTGTTATGAAGTGCAAACCGTACCCAATAAAAAAAATTTAAAAAAAAAAAAAGAGAGACTGGCTGCTCCTGTATAAGTTTGGAGATGAAGATTTCTTGAGAGCCACTTCACAAATAGAAGTGTGCATTACGTAGGGCCAGCTCAGCTCTTCTCGAGGAGAAACTAGCCTGGGTTGGCCCCTCCACAATGAAGTCCACCATCTAAACTTACAAATCCCCTGGAACCGCCCCCACTTTAGTGAATAAACAGTCCATCATATTTTGCATTACAGAAGGTTCTCTCCAATAACATTCATAAAAGGTGGTACAAAATGTAGTTTTTGCGCATAAAAAAAAAATGAAAGATAATTTCATTCCAAATACAGAACACTTCTGCAATTGATGCTACCTTACTTTTGGTAGTCCCACTGCTACACAAATAAGCATCAACAAAATCCTGAAAGGGTTAATGCCTGTTCTTTACAGGCAAGCTTTTGGGATAAACATGGGTAAAAGGTTGGTATGGAATGAAACAGGCTGATTTACGTACTGCTTTTGGTTTCCCAGCTACCATGAAGAAAAGCTTTATCTGCATTTAGCATTTAATTAAATCTAAATCGGTGGTGTGCTCTTGGATATATTTTTGTCCACATCGTTCCTTTTGACGAGTAAAACACTAGTTTCCCTTCTTCTGACTCAATGTAATGATATTGTTCTCTCCCGCCTTCCCTGCTCTGACGGGCCACAAGAACCAAAATAACATATCTTGTGGTGTTCTCCAACGTTCTATCGGTGACTACCCAACATTAAATTAAAAGGGAGCTTAAATCAGGTATATATTTTATATAGAAAACTAAACAGCACAATTCTGGCACATATTTTGACATGTTAATAGTGTTTTATTTGCATTATGTGTTAATATTATTGCATTTTCCAAATTCAGAATAAAAGGCAAAAGAAAAGAAAACAGACACAGCAACAAACTAATGAAATTTAGGAAAAACTTAAAGGAACAGTTGAAATTGCAAATCTCCAAGGAAGACAATATAGAAAAATATATATCTTCATGATTATGGTTTACCAAGCTGTACTCAACACCCAAAGAAAAAACCCAAGGCACTTCCATTCCCCATTTAAATCCACAATAACGGAAGCTCTTATACATTTTCATGACGTTCTAGATCCCTTCTGTTGGGATTTCCAAAATAACCTGATCTCAATTGAATATCTTTAAACCTGCCTAACATGTTATCTAGCTAATCAGAAATACATGAAATCATCTGAAAAAAATGACTGAAACCTCTAATTCAAACATAGCTTTTTATAATCAATAATAAGTAAAATAACTCTTCAGTATGTGGTGTGGCAAATGAGACTGAATATCAGTCTCAGGGTAAATAAAGAAATCAGTATTAATGCATTAGTGCATTACAGAATACTCTATACCAGGCATGCCCAAACTTTTTTCGAAGAGTGCCAGATTTGATGAAGTGAACATGTGCGAGGGCCGACCATTTTGCCTGGCATTCTTTGAACCATTAAAATTTAAATGCAAATTAACTATTTTATGCAAAGTTTATTGAAAACGGCATACTTTTCATTTTGTGACTTGGATGACAAATCTAAACAGGTGTTAAATAACTCTGCCTTTAATATCGAAAAAACAGATCTATATTTGGCCAACTTATCTGTGGGGCCTTATCAGTCCGGAACGTGGGCCACAGTTGGCCCTCGGGCCGGACTTTGGACATGCCTGCTCTATACTAATCCTTTAGTAAATGTACCAGGACTCGTAGATAAGGCGATATATATCTGAACACAAAACAGACACTGAGAAGCTACAGAGAAATGGATGAAATAATAATCCACATTAACTCTATATAGACAAAGGGAAAAGGGTCAAATCTGAGCAAAAAGCTCACCCAATTAAACATATTATTGAACTGTAGAAAGGAAAAGATGGATTCGAAGATTGGGGGGTTTGGACATCCATTTCATTGTTTAGCTACCCTCTAACCTTCATGATGACTGACTGGGTCATAGTTTAACCCCAGAGTGCCAGATGGACTGTAACCTAACTCAAAGGCTAACACATAATCCTACAATATGGTTTCCACCTAAACGGCCACAAAAGTTACTTCCTGAGGGGGAAAAAAAGTAAAGTCAAATCTCCAGCACTGCGGAGGTCTGAATGGTGTTTAAATACAATACACAAGCGTATCAGTTGCAAAGGAAAAGAAAAATAGAAAGCGTATAATTGCCGTGGAACCGCTTGGCGGAAAAAATAAAGTTTACAGAGCAATTTATCCAGAAGGCCAAGGAAGTTATAAAGCCATTAAACCTCACATATCCTCTTATTTAAGAGACAAAAGGTTGTTATTAGAAAACCTAGGACTACTGAAGATTTAAGAGGGATATATCAAAACAAACCACAATGAGCTAACATTGTGTAGCGAAAGAAAAAATATTTATATTTTTTTTGTGTATCTATAGTATGCGACCGTCGACAATTTTACAAAATTATATATATATATATATATAAATATATATATATATATACACACACACACACACACACATATATATATATATATATAATATAATACACACACACACACACATACATACATACACACTCCTTGATTAGCACAATATACAGATTGCTCATTTATGATCTAGAGATACAAAATTCAACAAGTTCTCTACACGGTTGCGATTCCTATACTTCACAAAGCAATCTGAAACACAATAAAAGCCCCTCTGCTACACTATCCCATTAGCCTGTAAACGAGACTAATTTGATTCGTGCCATATGTCATAGGCTAGGTAAAGAATAAATGTTGACCTAAAGAATATTTTTGTACAAGGTTAGTTTACTTTATTAGCTTTATTGTGTTTTCTTACGTCTCCCAACCTTCTTGAAATCAATTATTTGTAGGACCCTAAAGGACCCCAGACAGCTGCCCCATTGAAAAGACAGACATAAACCCTTCTTTAAGGGATTTTTAGATTAAAAAGCACCGTCATACAATCACCTGCCATAGAAGATACCTTTCACATTATGTTAGTTTATTTATGTTTTATTTCTTGTATCACAATGCAGTTCATCTTGTACACATTCGATATGATGGGTCACTCATCTATATTGTGTTCCCCAAGTTTGCCAATTCCTTGTCCCTTCTTATTCTTCATTCTGTATCCCGATATTACTTGAATCAATAAAAAAAATTATAACTGAAAGATATACTGCTGCTACTTTTTATAATATTCTATATTACATGTAACATATTACTTTGTATACCATTTTATATTTCACTGTTAAATACAATTTATTCTGTGTTATGCGGATAAGAAAATAGTTTCACAAATGTAGAAATTAATTATTTTTTAAAAAATATTAAGGTTTAATGACCGATTACAGGATCGGAAATCACCCACTCGAAGTTAACATATAACACCTAAATTCTGTTAGACGACTACTTCCAAAGTTTAACTTCAGATTAATATTTTCTTAAGAGGGGCTCACTTTTGTAGCGTTAAAATCACTTCAAAGTTATTAATGGTTATCCATCCATAAAACAAAAGGGAGAAGAGAAAAAAAAAAACACATTTTTCTAGCCCCAGACTCCCTTAACACTTAAATAAACACAGCTGCAAGATAATGGTCAGCCCTGCAGCTGCTTGCCACTTCACCATAATAAAATTAACACAAAGCATGGATACACGACTCTTAGCTTTATGCACCAGGCAAAATTGGTCTGGCGACTTTATAGATATGGATACATGAAAGAAATTACAGCGGCAGAGGCTACAATTAGCTATACTAGCACTCTGGAGGAAAAAATGCCTTGTATTAGAAGCGCAGATCAGAAATACCTGTCCTGAACAGGGGTGACCCCTGCAGCCTTCAACGGAACCTGAGACCTAAAGAAGTAGCGGGAATCAATACACCGTATCCTGCTGGAGAAGGTCATGTGCTGCCCTGCTCCACCGATGTCCTTGGTCTAGCTGCTTACATTTCAACCACCATCCATGGGCCCTTTATAGACTTCAAGCCACTGATCAACAATGGCCCAGTGGCATCAACTACTTCATAGGTTGCCAAGATGTAGCTTGGCATCAAGAGAAATTGGTACCAAAACAGGCAAATGACTCCCTATCATCTCCCAGTCACAGACCCCCCTCCCAGAGTCCTAACTTTCACGTTTCTACCCAATACAAGCAACCCCCACCCACCACGCAAGCTTGAAGATCACCCCGGAAATAATAGCAAAGAAACCATCACTTGCTAGGTTGGGCTCTGAGGATTTTCTTCCCCTACTAACAGCCATTAAGAAGTAAAAACTAATATATAACAAAAAAAAAAAAAATGAGTGGAGGAGATCGGAAATTGAGTATACTATAAGCTTTCCAATCACATCCTACTGCCAACTTCAGTAGGTCTTTACATTATTGCTAACAATTTCAGTAATAGATTTTGCTTTATTGAACCAATTAATTAAAAGAGGCAACCCTGTGTGTATGAGATGTCTCTCTGCTGAACAAAGAGGTTCAGTGATATATAGTAGGAAACCCTTCCTTCTCAAAGCAGACCACAGAGAAGCCTTTCAAGGCAGATCACATGATCCTCTCTGGATAGCAAAGTACAATGAGATCATCCAGTCTCTCTGTAACGTTTAGCTCAATTTACATCAGTCATAGTCATTATCTCAGCTAAGATGCTGCATTACAGATGTTTGAAGAAGACAGGAATGCATTAAATGCAGCAGCGGACCTTGTTGAGTTAGACAAATGTCAAGAAAAAAAATTAATAAAAGTTATTGCGGAGTCCAGCAAATAACTGGGATTAGGCATGATCCCAGAATACAGATTTATGTTGGAGAGAAAAAAAATTCTGAAATCGGTTACACAACAAAAACTAACGTTAGCTTAATTTGGCATAATAGATAACCAACAGATTTTACATTTATATTTATATCAGAATATTCAATTAAGCAGCACAGAATCGCTATTTGTTCCGTCAGGTATGCAAAACGCATATTTTGCATTATTGTGAACGTAGAAGACATCGTTTTTGGACATTAATGACATATCAGGTGGACATCATGATCCTGTGCTATATTATTCATGTTACATAGGGCCCGCTGATGTCTTAAAAGATGATGTCACTCTACATCTATATATGAACATATACTCTAGAACAGTGGTTCTCAACCTTCCTAATGCCCGACCCTTTAATACAGTTCCTCATGTTGTGGTAACCACCAACCATAAAATTATATATTGTGAAATATGTGTTTCCCCAATGGTCTTAGCCGACCCCTGTGAAAGGGTCGTTCGACCCCCAAAGGGGTCACGACCCACAGGTTGAGAACTGCAGTCAACAAGATCACCTAATCCTATTTATTCAGTTTAGTCCCCAGATTTTTTTTTTATGTTGAAATAATTCATATTAGGGAGCAAAACCCAGAATGCAACTTTTACACGCTTAGCAGCACATACATGCTAGCAAAATATCAGCGTTTAGCTGGCATGTAATGAACTGCTGTGGCTCCCTTTGACCATGGCAGGAGTTCTACTGTGTGCTTAATGCAAGAAGCATACTGTGGTATGCTTATTACTACAACAGAAGCAGCAGGAGGAGGGGTTAAATAGCCAGAAATTCCCATTTTCTAACTCCAGCAATTCATTCATTGAACATCTAAGCACGTATGAAAAAATAAAATAATCGTAGTTGTTATGTCTGCTAATCTCTTAAATTTCACAAGTCTTTGTTAACTGCTCAATAGAACAGTAGATGGAATCACTAAACTGCAGGACAAAAAATGTTCTAAGAACAATGTCAGATCCTAAATAACGATGTTACCTAGTGGTGTAATGAATGAATTATCCCGTGAAGGTGTAATTACTGCTTTAATAATGGAACATGGTTCATAATAGACTGCAGAGAAACAAAGATATTTTTACTCTCACTCCATAATTATATTGAATAGTTAAAAGTAGTAAAAACAGCAATTGCACATCAAACACAAATGTATAAACTCAATGGGGGTTATGTATAAGAAGTGTCTCTACAAGCCCTCTATTTCTTCCTTATGAACTGCTAACCGTGGACCTAAATTGAGGTCAAAAAGAAACTTTTACTTCCTGTAACAGAACTGTTAACGTATAATTAGATCACGTCTTTCATTTTCGGTGTAATTGGTGCAAAGGTGCTAGTTTCACACGGCAATCATTCAGAAGTGCTGTTCCACTTAGACAAAACATTACTTTCACTCTCTAGTATCTGGCATTCCAGATTTTGGGAGGTTTAGTCACATTTAAATAAATAAATGTTTACGCTTCTATGGCACCAACCTATCGGTGCCTTGTTCAGTGTCACGTGACAATTAAGTGTTCATGGCAAAAAAAAAATATATTAATGAGGCAAAAATCTACAATATTACATTTCATGGAAATAACATTTAGTTACAAGGGTTTTGTACTTTTGTTCTATAGCACTGACACTTTACCACACAATATATAACGCAATGGAACAAACTTAGGGTGTGAGATAAAACGAAGGTATCCACAAGTAACTGAATCGTCAAACTAATCACTGTAGGAATGAGTTTCCGAGAGGTAATTAGGGCCTAAAAGATACTCTCGCTGTAAGTATGCAGCAAGCTTTCCCAAGGGTCACCGTCTGCTTTGATGTAGAGTAAGGGATGTGTGTCAGATCTGTTATGGTGAGAGCGATCTGGCCAAGTCTAGATAAGAAGAAAGAGGAAGTGTGCTAATCAGATATCAATTTTCTGTTTTACCATATGAAACGTGGTGTGTATTGCTAGTTCAAACAGCCAAATGTTTCTGGTGAATTTTAGAAAAACACACACACACATATATATATACACACACACACACACACACAAACACACCTTTAGAGTATTGTGTACAGGGCTGGAGATCCCATATCCAAAAGTACATTTATAGGTGTGTTTGTGTGTGTGTGCGTGAGCAGTTTGCAGGACAGAAATTATCAGAAAAGGTTAAAGGATTTTAATATGTACATCTTGGAGGAAAGGAGAGAGGGGGATGCAAGAGAAACATTTAAATACTTAAAAGGGATATAACAACGCACAAGAGGCAAGCTTTTTTGAAAGGAGGAGCAATGTTAGGACAAGGGGTCATAGACTAAAACTAGAGGGTCAGAGGCTTAGATGTAACATCAGGAAGTTGTACCGAATAGTAGATGGATGGAAAAGTCTTCCAGCAGCAGTGATGGAGGTTAATACAGTGAGGGAACTTAAAGAAGGACGGGATGGACATAAAAGCTTTTCTCACCAAAGGACCTGACCAAAGACTGATTAGGGGTTTAAACCCATTGCATGTTGAAAAAACAGGCAGACAAGATGAGCCAAATGGTTCCTGCCATAAAAATCTGTGTTTCTATGACGCTACAAAGTACACAAGTTTACACATGAAGCTTTAGGCCTTATTCACCCTTTATTAGGGTGACCACATGTACCAGCGAGGAGAGTCTACTCTATGAGGCCTCTAGTATGTCTTATTCAGTTGATCTATACATGCAAGTGCTGTTTTACATGCATTGTTTATTTGGTGCGGGAATGGAGGGGACTGCATGCTAGGGAGCGTGGAGTGATTGCATGCTATATATATATTATAAAAATGAGACCCTGTTGTCAATAGACTTTATATTGAAAAAATTGGAAACCTTAGTTTTATTATTAGACCCTGCCTGTCGATTATATCAGCAGGCAGGGTCTAATAATAAAACTAAGGTTTGTTGTTTTTGTTTACCCCAGTGGTATCCCATTTTTTTGGGGTGTAAACAGTTACTCTAAATACTCTGGATTCCGCTCTAATGTCGTTTAGAGACAGTGGACACAGCCTGACAAGCTATCACCGTTTATTATTTTGTTTGGCTCTTTATTACAACTTTTCCCCGTTTCAGAGCACGAAATTGTTTGCTAACGGAGGCTGAGGTCATCCACTCGATGATGCTTGCCAGAATGAAACAAGTTTGCCCAGTGTTACAAACAAATTCTACCTAAAGTGAACCCGACTGTCTCCAGGCAAAATTTAGAAAGAGGGAAAAAAAATTAAAAAGGCAGAGTTGAGGCATAATGGTTTTCTGACTCACATCCGAAGATATCCAGAATAAATCTGGATACTTTGATATGGTATGGCCCACTTCAGCCACCCAACACATGAACAAATTAAAAGCTTGAGGCTCACAAGAAAACAAAGTTACTCTTTGGACCCATATATAGATTAAACTGCTACTTTTGTTTGTAGCCATCAGTAAAATAAATAACCTAGTTTTTTGTGTTTTAAAAAAATATTTTTCTTGTAAGGCTATTTGCATATCTCAGAACCATAGACTCTGGTTAAAGCCCTCTTTCACTAGGTTGGTTTCCTCTTTCTGAAGGCACTGGAAGACCCACTTTTCTCACATTCTTCTTCCACTTAAGGGTGCCTGGGGTTAATCCTGTCCATACAGGTGGCTAGCCCGACTGTACACAAACTAGCTGCCTTCAAGTCATTAACCAGAATAGCTGGAGCTCCAGGTCTACCAGAAGTTGTTCCCATGTATGGTTACGAGTTATTATCTATGGTCACCAAGGCTTGCTTTCACAGTTTTGTGATTGGCTTTGCATTTTGAGCAATTACCATACTCTACTCCAGCTCTGTCTACTTGATTTTTAGTGTTTTACTTCCAAGTCTACATGGATACAGTCAAAGTTCAAGTCGTTCCCCCCTTCTAGTTCCAATCGATGATGGATTGCTGTCAGAGACTATTTCTCAAGGGCTATAAAAGCCACAAAAGGAAACCATGAATGCAGAAGAAAATAAAATGAATGTATTATTTATATTCTATAAGAATACTTAGTACATAAAAGGTCATAATTTACAAAATAATAAGTAAAACAAAAAAAAAGGAACTGGGAGAACAATGATATAAAGATGACTGCGCCATCCTAGCATCCCTCCTAAGAGTTCCATTTACTGCTGCCACTGTGACATCTTGGCTAACAGAAAACCAAGTTCATTGCCTGGAGAGCTTAGCACTACAGGAGGGAAAAAGATCAAAAGTTCCAAGACGGAACAGGGGATATTCCCAATCCAGTGTTTAGCAGATGCAAGAAAGAGCAGCATATTGAGCAAAAATAAGAAATCTATTTTCTACATTTATGATACAAGAAAGGCACAGCCTCAGGTTAGAGCAGCAAATTATTTTGACAGGACCGGCTGAGATGGCAAGGCCACAAAGCAAACATGGATTGTACCTTCTGCTGATTGTGCAGAAAGAGTCACCTAAAACCTCCCTTCAAATATTTGTTTTCACATAGTAAATGCAAACACTGCTTTGTTTCCCAGTCAGTGTGTGAGAAGAGCAGCAACGGTCATGACCCAAGGTCACATCAAGGATTTTACACACTGATTTATGGTCAAAGATCATTTTTACTTTGAACATTAAAAAGTGTTTTAAACATGATGTTAGATTTGACGGCTGTATATTTACTTCACTTAATGTGTATACATTTTAACAACTATATGACTGCTGTTAAACACTCAAGTCAGTCTTAAGGATCATCGGAAAAAAAAAGAAAGAAGACATAGGCCCTCTCATAAAGCAACAGGTACAATGTGTTTGGTGAGTGGCAGTGGTCTCCAACAATATGACATGACTACCTACTGGTTCAATGGCAGCCATTCTCTTAGCTGTACATTAGATTATATAACCTCAAGTGCTCAACATACAAAGAAAAACATCTATAGCTCAAATCCTCTCAAACATCATTGCTTAAGCAATGATTTGGGTAACTGCATTTTTTTACCTTTTTACCTAGCACATCATAAAGCATTATAACATCTACATATGAATACACATTCGACATTGACTTTAGTAACCAACTCCAATGCAGTGCCTGCCATTTTGGTGGGGACTGGCACAGAAGCTCAGACAATTTCTAATTTCTTAAAACAGGCACGTGGCATTCAGCAATACTGAGAAGGTACTGCTCAATACTATTAAATAATACGCAGGAAGCTGAGATTTTGCATCACAACAACAACATATGTATGTATGTATGTATGTATGTATCTATGGTATTGCTCTTTGACTGTGACAATCACGATGGCTTTTTTTATTTTTTATTTATTTTTCTTTATATATCTTTTGTGGTTATGGGGAGTGGATTACAGCTTTATACTGCCAATAGCTGAACATTCATTGGTGTCCTGCCCGCTCCACAAAAGGTTGGTTTAGATACATTTGTATAAAAATGTATATATATATATATATATATATATATATATATTATATACACATATACAGGTTCCTGGGATTGTTCTCACTTGTTTAGTCAAGTGATTATTGTTGAATAAACCTGACTCAGGCATGTATCTGAATGTTGAGTCAGACACGTTAAGCACATAAGAAGCAGTGTGGTAGACGGGAAATAGGAGTGCCTTGACTGCCCTCTTCTCAAATTGCACTAGTCATATTTTTATGAGCGACTGTCGAGGGAAAATGCTGGAGGACAACCAAGTACTCTTATCACATGTATTGCCCAATTGGATGAACATTCCCAGAACGTGGAGAAGGAGTGTACAAGGCTGCTTTAATGCCTGCTGTCTACAGTATACAAAGCTACTGGCCCTTGTCCTCCAAACAGAACACGATTACTCTTAGAAACATATGTTTGGTCATCATACATCTTTAGGACGTGTTGCTGAACTTTACAGGGATGTTAATTCCTGCACACCGCTGGGTAGTAAAGTGGTCCTGTACCAGTAGTTCTATGAATTGCCCAAAGGCCTCAGATTTCAATGTCTGATGCCTGGAATACGGTGTAATGTATATCTCTTTAGTGTGACACAGTCAAAAAAAAAAACCACAACAATGGCAACTTTTTTCAACATAGGACATTAATAATAAAGGATAACCAATGGTCAACGAGAGACGTTATAATAATAATAGTAATAACACACACCAGCAGCTTAAAAAAAAATTTTTTGTCAAACAAGACACAAAGGATAAAAAGTACCACTTATTGCCGTCGGAGAGAAGTACCTTGTAAGTTCCATATCAACAGCCATGTAAAGAGAGGGAGACGAGCTACGACTCTCAACATGTCTCAATGACAACTTACCATAACTCAAAGAAACGGTCTGTGCTGTTTATTTAGAATATACATACATGGACGCTGAGACTTGTGCCAGAAGGTTAGCCCTCAACTGGCATTAATCAACAACTTCCCTGTCCTGAAGTTATCTCCAGATACCCCACCTTTGAGATTAATATACACAATTACACTATTCAGTTCTTATGTCAGCACCTGCTTTCTGACATTCAGAAAAAAACAAAAAAAAAAACGGCCATCTGCACACACATGCACCAGCACACGGGCATTGAGGATTGCATTTGTTAGTTTAAATTTGCATTTCCATTTATAAATGACAAATAAAAAAAAGAATATTTAGTTAAACTGTTTCCATGTATTCCTTACAGTCAAAAATGCAAAGCAGCGTTCAAACTAAACATTTGCGTGGCATGTATTATGAAGAAGGCCAGCAGAGCGAAAATTTAAATTTTTTTTCTCTTTTTTTTGTTTTTTAGAAGACCTCATATAAATGCAAGTATCCATGAGAGTCTTGTGATAATTACAGGACAGGTAATGCAGTGTTTAAGTTCATTAAGCACTTGGAAGCATTCTTCTTACAGCTCTTCTATCAAGGACCCACATACAGAAGATCAACCCCATCAACACCGAATTGCAATTCTGGTAGAACAACCTGCTGCGTAGAATGGGGTACCATGAGCAGCAAGCCTGGGGGTTTCACCTACATTAAAGATTTGTTTTTAAGTCACCTATGCTCAAGAATCAAAAAACAGGTTTCATGGAATGTAAGTGTTATTCTGCTCATCTTTGTACTCATTATTTCCCACCACACGAAAACCAGGCCAAAGTCTTGTTTTGTAACAAATCCAGACAGAGAACATTAGAAGCTTAACACAAACAATCTATCCCAAGCAACTCAATTTTAGACATTCTGATCAGTTGAAACTGTCAGACCTTCAAAAGGAGAGAGGATCACACAGGTGTCTGGCCCCGGGGTCAAAGACTGTGTGCGGGTTCCCTCCTCCAAAGGAGGTAAAAAAAACATTCATACCAACAGAGTTTGGATGTTAACCAAGATGCAGAAAACCTGTTTTTGTCAATCTTGTGGCACAAAAAAACCCCAACAGCTGCATGTTCTTTGCCTTGTTTTGCCTCTGTAAGTCTAATTTGTTTAGCTTATAGCCGAGAGTCACATTGCGCAGTGCTTGAGCGTTCGTTTTGAGCACCATTTATAACTCTACTTCAAACCAAATAAACTTAAGACAAAACACCAGAAATTGTAGAAAACATGTGCAAAACCCACCATTGGGAATGCCATCAACCACCCAAGTTGCAGCACTCAGCAGAATCACCTCAATGTGCTCAGTGTCTGTGCTTTCACACTACTTGTTGACTAAGTCCACATAATTCATAGGCAGCATACTTTCTATGGCTGGCTATACAGTCCAGTGTTTGCCAAGCCCTAGGAGCCAGTGATCCTTGACATGCTTTAGAGTATGTTAAATTAAAAGGTGTATTAATTACTATACTTATAACCAAGGCTCTAACACTTAAAACCAATACAGTCTCTCAGACTGCACGTTGGTTCAATTTTTTTTTGAAAAATAAAATAAAAATATAAGGTTTAATAATGTAATATAAAGCAAACATTAAGAATAAATTGCCCGACGACAGGTCAGGAATTTAAAATTAAAAGTTAAGAGTCGCCAGTTCTCCCAACGGTGTACAAATCTTCAGACCCATGATCAGTTTTCCGAGCTCTGCTTTCTAAGAGATCTAGTAGGAATGTATGATTTAGTAGTGTTTGTATATATCCTGTTGTAATATCCCCATAGGCCAGTATGAAATGCATTAAGGTTGGGGAGGGGGGGGGTTAAACTTGGTTTTTCGCAACCAAGTAGTAGTTCAAACTAAAAAATCCACAGATGTTGGTGTATCTCTGGTTTCACTGCTGGCAAACTGGCAGTAGTTTTCCCAGAAATTCGCTTCAAGATAACATCAACCAAATACATGGTGATGAAAGACCTTGCCGAGTTGGATACAAGACATATTTTAACGAATACCAGAGAATGAACAAAAAGTGAGGTCCTCAGTTTACCTTCAATATGGTAGAAGAAGAAATACAAACATTTTACTAGCTACAGCATTTTGTGTGTGTGTGTGTGTGTGTGTGTTATACATACATGCAGTTGAGGCCACAAGTTTACATACACCTAGGCTAAAGCCATCCAAACTCAAGTTTCCACAACTCCACACATTTCTTTTAGCAAGGAAATTGAGTCACATATTCTGCTAACATTAGAGGTAATCTTAAATCAATTGATCGATTACAAAAAGAATTGGTTCAACTTGAATTCACTATATCAAAATGTATATATACACCAAGTTGACTTGGTACCACGGTCAACTGTAAAAACAAAAATTGTATCTAAATATAATATCACATCAATAAATAATTCCCAAAACCAAAACACTTCACTGAGAAACAATGCTTGCCACATTTAACGGCTTCAGAGCTCTGGTTAATTTTCCTCTTGGTAGTTCGTTTTGATGCCCATATTTTATTTCACTTCTGGACGCCATCTACCACTGAAGAGACAGTACTGGGAAATAATTGCCCACCAGCCATGTTTCCAAAGAGGCTCAAATAAAATCTTTGGGATGTAAATGTTCCACCAAAATTCAATCTAGTTGAATAAAATGTCATGTTAGGTCATCGGTGAAGCAAGTCTGTTCCAAAAATAATATCCAAATTCCAGCAGCTGACAAAGGGCTATAACGTCAGCTTCAACACTAACAAGGAAAAAGTCGGTTCCAAAGCTTTGCTTTTATTAGCGCACATTAACCGCTCTTCCACAATCACTTCTACCTAATAAATATTGAATTCCTATTTCCATGCGCAGTATTTAAATTTATTTTTTTTGCCATTTTTGTTTTGCTTTAAAGTCTTAAGTGACTTTTTCTCAAGTATTCAGCTCCATCAACCCATATGTTATAGTTTAATAAAGCTACCTATAATTTATGTCACAGGTTGTTGATATTATGGCGTTAAACTACATTAAATATTCAAAAGGTATAACACACAGGTCATGTATTTGTTGAAATGACACAATGTGAACGACTTCACAACTGCGTTTGCCTCGGGTCATGTTAACATGTCAGACAACAGGCAATTAAGGGTTCGGAACATCTGACTGGGCAACCAGCGCCAACATGAAACGGGACCAATCTTACAGCCTTACCTTTCCCACTTCCTTTCTTGTTACTCAACACCGAACTAGCCCAGACAAGCAAAGCGTGGACACATCGACCCAGTTTACTGTGCGATCTTTGAGTCACAGAAAGTGCAATAAGGATATATCATTACGTACTATTTCGTAATAACAGAATTACAGATTTAGTTAGCAAAGCAAAGACACAGACACACACCTGCATAGTATGGGCATACCTGGGAACTTGTTCACTCCAGGAGCTACTTGACGTCGGCGGGTAACACCCCCCATTTAAAGGGCAAACGGGTGGGTCGTGTCAAGACCCCGCTGCTGCGACCTGGAGAGTTCCTAGGTATGAGTATGGGCTAAACCTCCCAAGTTTCAATGGGAGATTCCATAGGTTTTGAAGAATAACAGGGCTAAGATCCCTTGGGACAAGCAGGTACTGGAACATCAACCCGACATTGTGGTAGTAGACAAGGACCAGAGGACACTAGGTAATAGCGACATCAGGAAGAAGGAGTATGAAAAGCTGTAGAAGTATCAAGGCCTCATTGAAGAACTAGAGAATATGTGGAGAAGGGAGGCCAAAGGGGTCCCAGTGGTCAAAGGAGCACTCAAGGCTGTGACTCCTAACCTGGGAGAGTGGCTTCATGATATTACAGGAACATCAGAACACTATCTAGAAGAATGCAATGCTAGGAGCAGCTAAGATACTGCTCATAACCCTCAAACACCCAGGCCTCTGGTAGAGGACCCAAGGTTGAGGAAGACACATACCACCCAGAGGGGTGAGAAGGGAATTATATACACAGACCCTTCCTAATGCTTTAGCCTGAATATTTAAAAATCAGTGGCTAAGACTAAATTTAGTTTCAAAGCAGTCCAGAAAAAAAAAAATACTTCACTCTTACTGGGCTATAATTCATGGTTTATAACGCCCATGTAAGTATCACGTTTCATTCTTAGGATTCCAGTTGAGAGGTATTTAAATGACCAAACAGACAAATATGTGAGAGATACACTTAAAAAGCTTATGCCACAAGGAAACAAGCACCTTTAGCCCATCTGAGCTGTTCTACGATGTTACTGTACATTTCCCAGGCAAAAACTCCACAAAATTTACTAAATCATCATACCATGTTTTGATAAGCATCAGTGACTATGCTTCATGAAGCGTGATAAAAACGCATAAAGCTGTTTCATTACCCCTGCCGCTGTATGTTCATTTTCTAACGTTTACTACAAATCAACTATTTAAGCCTTTACATTTAATGGCAACTGGTGTGGCTTTCTCATCGAAGAAGAATAAATACAAAAAATATATACTGTATACACACACACACACACATATAAATATATATACATGAACACATGTATATATATATATATATTATATATATATATATATATATAACACCCTTATAATAATATTTAACTCTTGCCAGGACAGATTCACTTTTCACCAGTTATCAAAAGCAATAGGGAGAATTTCTTATCACATGCAAACAATGCATCTAGGTTTTTAATTTGTTTAAAACAAATAGCACCATAACATGTATTATCAAACATTAATTTATACAAAATTGTCAGGTATCATTGTTATTCCTACTGTACTACACAATGATGTTAATCATAACCAATACGTTGCATCTTTAGAATGTAGACAGAAGGTACAGACGTCCATACTCAATAAAGTCAAGAAACAGGTGGTGTGTATGTGGAAGACAGTCGAATGTTAAGGAGAAGAGCAAAATATATTGTTTTCTAGGAATCAGTATTTTGTATACAGTGATGCCATAACACACTGAAGAAAGTGGGCTTTAATATATACGGTAATTGTGCCAATAACCTTCCTTCATTCCTTATAACATTACCTGTGCTAAAGTCTTAATCACTTAGCTGGACTTCAGGAGTAATGCAGGTCTATGGAGGAATGGATTGCCTTAGCATTTGCATAAAGTATTATCTCAGTGAGTTATACATGGTGGAGGTAAGGTCATCCAAAATATAACGACTGACAACAATGGACGCCTCTAGGTCTGCGGATAAAGGGGGTTTATCGAAGGAAATGAGATAAAAATCAAGATTGAGTGTCATTGCTAAATCATTCTACCGTATGCAGCAATACATTTTATGCTCAGGGGAAAAAAATTTAATCTAATTTAGTCATATCAGCAAATATAACTGAAAACATGAAAATGATTTCTAAAAACTGTAGAAGTACCCTTTTAAAATGCATCAGATAAATTATGTAAATGAAGATATTAATAGTATGAAGCCTGCTTGCTTAATATGTCCAATGTCGACACGGTAAAGCTGCATTATATTATGATCGAACAACGTGGTGACAAAAATGAAACGATAAAATGGAAGAATGGAATCAAAAGAAAGCCAAAATCATAATTGGCGGTTCGTTAGTCAGTGGCGCTCTTGATAGCTCCATCAGTATCATAGCACAATTCTGCATTTTTTCTTGGCAACACCCAGATACAGAGACAAAAATAAACTGCTTCTTAAATGACACCTTGGAAGGTGACAATGTAAACGAGAGCAAAGAGATCTTCACACACACAAAACACCCCGTTACTTCCAAATTCATCCACTGTAGCTATGAAGAAGAGAAATATTTTTAGATCGAGCCTATGGAAGAAGTCGACTATTTTTTGTTCTTGTGATGTCAAGGCAGATGGGCATCACTTATCAGAATCAAACCATCTGTGATACCTCAAGTCAGTCATGGGACATTACGAAATGACACAATTCCCACGCAACAGTTCTTGGATGCCAACGTTGCGCTTTTTACTTATACATGGGGTACTTTGACGTAATCCACCCTTAACTGACCTGGATTAGCTGAAAACACTTCCCAGTTCAACATAAGAAGTACATCCCTTTTACAATAAACACAAAAGGTGTCCCTTCAGGTTTTATAATAACCGGTTAATAGTCATCAAGCCATGACATCATATCTTGTAATTTGTGCGGTTTAATATTCTAAAAAATCTGTTTTAAATATTTTCTAAAAACGTGATGTCAAACGTGTTCATTGAGAATTACGGGCCATGGTTTATCTCGCTTTCATACAGTATTGCAACAACGTGTCTCAAGGTCAGGATCAATGTCATCTCTGCTATTTTTGGATCAGTTTGTGAGGATGACCAGATCTTCAAGGAGTTTAGTTCTCAGATAACAGCCCGATATACCTTAATTACTAAAGTATTTTGTAATGTCATTGTTGTAAGGTGAGTTTAATGTGAACGCACAGGATGGGCAACATCTAAACATTAATTTCTATGATGTTCAATCTGATTTCTCTCTATTCAGCATTAGCATGAAGATTATTTACATAAAATATTTATTTAAGGCACATAGATTTTGTATAAATAGCAAAAAAACAATCATTAACGATAAAATAGTTGTTTCACTTTAAAGGTTTAAGTCGGCAAACTGAATTACTTTCAGTTGTCTGACAGTTTCCCAGCTGAATTTAGAAGGAATATATTATATATATATATATATATATATATATATATATATATTAGACCCTATACCGATTCTAATTACAAAATTACAGACCGTACACCAAAATATATTTGTTCTGATGTTGTATTTTAAAGCTTGTATAAAGTTTGTCCATAAGACTTAGATTTCTCAGTAACAAAATCATGTTTTCTAAGTCCAGAATACTAATTAAAAAAAATCTCTTAATATTTACCCAAAATAAAACCAATGTCATCTTACAAATAATAGATCAATGTTTTAAAATAAAATGTAATTTACAACTAAATTTCAAACACACTATTTGTAAATCGGTAAGGGGCAGCGGGTAATTTTGCAATAGGTATTCAGACTTATATCTACCCTTTGTTTTATTATCTTTAAAGAAAGAAAAAAAATTGTATATTTGGGTTCCCAAGGGAAAGGCAAATAAGGACTAAGTACAGATAAGCGGAGACCACAATTCAAAATAGCCATAAAAAAAAAGTTTGTATTTCCGAAACCAAGCCATTTCACTAGGTGCGTTGCCGCTAAAATGTTGTGAAAGGGCAGCACCTGACCGTCTCTAGTAGCTTCATGCATGCAATGAAAAACGACATGTCACCACAGTCACGGAGAGCATAGTAGGTGGCAGTGACAGCATGTAATAAAAGCAGACATCTTAATTTCACACCCTGTATAATGACAATGAACTAAATTGCTGCATGAATACGTCTAATCAATATATATCAGTCACTCGAAATCATTCAAAAGGCACATAAACAGAGCCAGTCTGAGGCTAGTCTAAAATAGTCTAGCCACGGCAACTAAAAGCGAGCCATTTTTAATACACCCCCCTGGATCTTCTAGTCCGGAAAACACATGGCAACCATTACATCATCTAAACATAAAGTCCTATGGTTTTTATTTGAACATGATCAGTAAGGTAAGAGTCGGTATTTTAACGTAAAACAATATAACGATATTAATATATTTTCAGATATTGGTAGGTTGGGGTACGTATCATAATAAAGTAGTATAATTAGTATAATTCTCTCCGCAATACCAGAACCAAGTTATGGATATCCATCATACACAGAATTTCGAGTGAACATTCTTAAGACTTTCCAAGTATTCTGCTTGCATTCAAAGGGTTAAAAAAGGGCACGGTGCCTGATTTTTGTTTGTTATAAAGTAAATGGCTGCACAATAGTTATCCCTATAGTTTAGAGATAAACCAGCGTCTGTAACTCTACTTCCTCTTGAGCTTCCTGGAAAGCCAGAAGTCTTCGCCAATGCCAGTGGAGTGTGTATGTGTGAGTGAGCGTGTGTATGTGTGAGCGAGCGTGTGTGTGTGTGAGCGAGCGTGTGTGTGTGTGAGCGAGCGTGTGTGTGTGTGTGAGCGAGCGTGTGTGTGTGTGAGCGAGCGTGTGTGTGTGTGAGCGAGCGTGTGTGTGTGTGTGCCAGCATGCACAAAGGTGGACCAACCCAACAAATATATATTTATTTCAGCAACAAAACGAAAAGCAAGACAGCAAGCACTCTGTCGCAAGTAGAGAAGCACAGTGAATGTTTTTTTCTCCTTAGCTGAAGAAAACATATCTCTTTACTTTAGAGGCAGAAATATATTGTGTGGGTCTATATGGTGTGTCCTTGTAGAACCCGGCCTTAGCATCCCATGCACAACAGACACGGCCCATGCTGTGCTTGTTTTGCATCATAGCCCATTATAAATTAAATATGGTGTGCCTCGGTGAACATTATTTCATTGGCTTTAAACTTGAACGGCTATTTGACATCTGTTTGCCCGGTACGGCAACGGACAGTAAGATGCATGCATCGAGATGAAAAGACGAATCTGATCTCGCAGCAATTATTAACCTCTGAAAAAGTTGAGAATGTAAGTTTTTAAAGTCACGGACTAGTGTACGTCAAGGAAACAAAATCTGCGGCAGAACTAGCAGAGCAACTTCCGATCCTGAAGTACTCCGTCGTCTTCTTAACAGGTGAGAGGAAAACACACACAATGGAGACGCATGATCCTGTTCTTATTTATGACCTGCATGAAGTTAAGAAGGCGGCTTCCACACTTAACAGAATTCTTATGCATACATATTGTTTATTTTAATCCATAAACATTACATGGTATTATTTAGTGAAGTGAAACATAAGGATGTTTTACTTTACAGAGAGGATGGTAGATAAATAGAACAGAAGTGATAGAGGCTAATACAGCGAGGGAATGCCTGGGATTGGCATAAAGCTACTAAAAGATGACCAAGGACTGATTACAGTCTTTGACTCTACATCAGGAAAAATGGGTAGACCAGATGGGCCAAAAGGTCCTTATCTGCCATCAACTTTACAAAGTTACCACAAGCGATGCGTCACACAAGGCCTACTAGTAAATCAAGATGGCCGCTCTCTTATCTCTATCATGAATAAGAAAGTGGCAGAAAATACTGCATCTTTCAAAATGTTACTCAATTAATTGCTTTTGGATAATGTTTTAATTTGCACTTGGTTAAGATAATGATGGAGAACCTGCTTGTCTGCAGAGAAAGTGTTCCAGGTGCAAACTGGTTAAAAATGCTAGTGTCACTTTAACGTTGAAAACACTAAACGAGTCCAAGGATTGTAGATCAGGTGTAACGTAGACTGCAAACATTAACTACTGCTTCCTTGTTTTGTTTGGAAGAACAATATTTCTATGAAAAGGAAATCTACTATTATGAACATGCCCTGACATGCCAAAACAAACAGTTTAGGTGATCTAAAAAAAAAATGTAATTTTTAAAAACCAAAAACAACCCATTACTGCAATATTGGTTAAAGAACTGTCTTATAATTAGAAAAAGGAGCTTTGACGTGACTTATTAACCATTTGTCTGCCAATGGTATATTATGCATCGAGCACCAGGACAAATCTGCTATTCAACTCTTCCCGGAACGCTAACATTTTACTTAGTCTACATAAATTTTAACAAAACCTGCAACTACAGTCATAAAGTAAAATAAAATGATTTCCCAAGAGGCATGTTTACCAGATGCCAACTTTCCATCCTAATAAACAGGGATGTGCGAGCTTGCAGAATATGCAGGGGGGGGGGTTAGGCTTGCTTAGAGCTTGCAGTGCATGACACATGCAGGCAGAAAGACAAGGCATGAACCACGAAGACTTTGTACATAACTATTCAAATTAGTGTTTTCAAAAAAAAAAAAAAAAAATCACCGGCTGCTCAAAAAAAAAAAAAAAAAAGTTTCTGGTTGCTATAGCAGCCTGCGTTTAAAAAAAATAAAAAAATCTGTCTTTGCTTAGCAACATCACACTTCCAGAAAGACAAAAAATGTTTAGGAATTGGAAAAAAAATGATGAATACTGAAAATGTTTGTTTCTCAAACATTTTAATGCTTCTAGGATATGTTTTTTGCATTAAAGGAGGAGCTACAAATATTGACACAAACATTGTTTCAATTTCTCATCTCATAAGCACAAAAGCTATTTATGCATTTGACAAGCCAACATAAACAACTATTGACCCTCTGAACTGCCACATGAATTCTGAAAACCGTGACACGCAAGGGGTTAACATCAAATAAAACTACTTGTTATATCCATTGTTTGAAGGAGCGTTAAATTGCCCTTCTGTTGGTGTGATATTTAAAGAACGTGTGACCTGGGTTTGCTTTCCATGCATCTAAATAAAGAAGCAGAATCTCAGGTCAGTGTCCTGGCCTTTTCCACCCATGACCTGGGAATTCACTTTAATGATTAATTATGTCTGGAGAAGCTTGCACAATTATAAGAAAGAAAAAAGAAAAAAACAAAAAACATTACAGAACCGGAATAATCCGTTAATTTACAAAGCAAATGGGAAACAAAGAAAAGACTCATGTAGTGATATCATCTTCTGTAAGAACCGTGCCCATGGTAGGCCTTCTGAGATATGGAGACAAGGCTTTTTTTTTTTTTTTAAAGCAACAGAGCCAGCGATGACATCACTGAATCAATACTTCAGGCAAAAATCCTTTACAAAACACAATTATTCCAATATATTTAAAAGTAGAAAGTGTCCTGTATGAAAATCACATCTTTAATTGTTGGCTAGTGATACAGTGTTTCTTCCCCAAGTTAACGAATGAATGAATGAATCTCCTACAAAAACAGTAGGAATTAACAGCTGGGGGTTTACTCGGTTAACTTTAGGCAACACATTGTATAAGCCTAGAGGTTTCTCAGACATAATAAGAAGTTCCAAATGCATGGGAGGATGTTCTTGTGCCTCCTAGAGATCGGAGATTACGTCTTATCATTAGGGCTGATCACTGTCTATTAGTCACATCTGTACGAGCAACTCATAGCCGTCACACACAACCCCAGGAGATGTTTCTTTCATTTACTGTAATTAGGCAGTTTTCTCTTTCACCTCCCCCCAACCATCAAAAGGATGTACAAGAGGCCAAGAAGATATGATGCAGGCCTTCTCAATACCAAAGTCAGTGGTTTAAAAGGTCAACCTAGAAAGGGCCCTTTAATACTTCATTGACATCCTAGGACAATGCCCCCTCTATAAGTACAAACAGTGGGCCACAGAAAACATGCCCTACAAATGACAGTCTCTTTAATAAATCAAGTAATCTGCATTGTTAAGGCTCACGCCGTGCGCCTATCACACATGAGCAACGCCACGGAATATGGTGGCGCTACATACATCAATAAGTATTAACGTATAGTTTGTCCGCTCTACAGCAGAACCTTCCACAGGTGTTTAAAAAAAATAAAAAAAAGTATCTGTGTCAAGTTTTAGAGACAAAACATCAAGGTTCTCGGGGAAAATTTGGCCCCAAGCAGAAGTTTCTGAGTAACAGCCAAGGTACAACAGAACAAGATGTTTTAGACAAAAAAACTACACAAGCCCAACACAGACACATGTTAATGAGGAGCTACAGAATTGAGTTCAATCCACAGATTTTTAGTAATATGGCCAAAAAAAGCACATTCTTGGTACACACCTTATAGACTTGTCCATAAGTGCCATTGCCCACCACTTCCACCAGTTCAAAGATCCCTGCAGGATCCTACAAAGAAAACAAAGGACAGAACATATATGACATATACATCCATACATAGAAGAATACTGCCAGTCCATAGAGCAGACATGGGGGAGGGGGTGCATTCAGCTGTTGCTCCCTAATATTTCTCCACTTGAGGCACATGCCAATACATGCAAACAAAGGAAGCCAGTTTAACTCTTACATGATCATGGCTTGAGCACACACAATAGCCCCTTGCAGATATACTACAGTAAAGATTCCATGTGCCATACAAATATACATTATATATTATTTAAGGCAAAGGGGAAGAAGAAGAAAAAAAAGAAGAAAGCTGCCCCCCACTGGCCTCCTGGACTATAGAAGGGGCCCAGCCCTGCCTCCATCATATGGGTGGGGGGGCTGCAGCAGCTGCTGCTCTGGATCCAATCTCAGGCAAAACTGCACAAGAGCAAATGGCTAGCTGCAAATAATAAATAAACAGATGCAGGCAGCCCACACCCTGCTAGTGTGCCCGGCGCTCTCCACACTTCCCCCGGCAGCAGGAGACACGGACACTCACCCTCAGAGCGGAGAGATCTATGTCCACCAGACTTTTTGCAGGCGAATCGTTGGCCATGGTCGCCCCTTCTTCTCCTTAGTAGTCCGGCCAGACCCCTCTCCCTCCCCTCCCTGGATCCAGACAACAGCAGGGCAAGCTCCTATCTTCCTTCACGATCTCCTGGCTGCTCTCAAACTCCTCATTTGGGGGGGCTGGAGGGAGTTGTCTGCCGCTGGAGGGGGGGGTGCTGCTGATCCTCGTTACCCCCTTTTTTCCTTTTATTGCTCTTCCCACCTCTGTGCCTTGTGTTGACTCACTGCAGGAAGAAGGGTTACACCATGTTGAGGTGGCAGCTCTAAGCATACAGAATCAGGCTGTCTCTCTCTCGCTCCCTCTCCTTGCTCCCCTCCCTCTTTTCTTTCTTTCTTCCTCCCCTTGGACACACAGACATGCAAAGAAGAGACAGAGGGGGTGGGGGGAAGAAAATCCTCAGCCAGCACAGCTACTGGAGCCGGCAGCACCAATCCCTCAATACAGATCTCTTCTTTCCTCCTCCCTTCTTCCTTATGTCCCCGCCCACTTTCACCAGCAGCAGCAGCATCACCATAGCACACTGATCCAGCACACACAATGCTCGATTGCTAATGGCTGCTCTATTGCTATTCACCCATCTATCTGGACTTTGAGTGATAACTCTATTCATCATTTGTCATGTATATATTGTTTCATAAAAGAAAAGGCTGGGTCGTTTTGGAATATTAGATTGTCAGTTTCTGGGTGCATTGGTAAGCCCCGCTTGCTATGATCATAATGCAGGGAAACATAGGGTTAACTGCATAGTTTCATTAAACTGTAGTTTAATTAGGGATTTAATGGAATTTGGTCGGTATAGATAGGATTTAAGCTGATGGCGGTCACATTAGAGCGGGTAACAATACTAGAAAGAATAAAAACAATAAAGAAGAATAATGTTTTCAAGTTTTCTGGTGCCCTAGGCAAGCAGCAGCCTGTTACTCCTATGACGCACAGCCAGTACTACACTAGGCAATATGTTTTTAGATCCCTTATATGGGATTATGCATTTATTTGTCCCCTTTTATGTGCAGCCCACCAGTATCAGTGATAAATGCTGCCTCACTCCCCACCCGGAGGCATCTTTATGCTAGTTTGACAGTACTGGGTCTCTGTGCATGCGCAGCTTCATTCATTAAACAAAGTGTGTGCCATTGCTATGAACGCCTGGTATACATGCTGGGGTGCTACGAGTGCAAGACTTATGCAAAGGGACTTCCATAAAGCAGACCACCACTTTCTATTTGTGGCTCATTTACCTGTTTTTTTAACTTTTAATAAGAGTTTTTTAGACAGGTGAACAAATTAGGGAATGAGAGGGATATTTATATGTCCTAAATCCATAGTAGGCTGGTGGTAGGTTGAAATGTTACGCTAATAAAGCCACAGTATGACGTCAAAATGGTAACATATAGGCAAGTTTTATGCTCTATGATTTGTGTTGTACTATTAGTGATGGACAATTTAATAAACTGGAATGTAAGGTGTATGCTGGACAAATAAATCGTTACATTTGGGTTTTCTGGTTTTGTATGATGCAGAGTATATTGCCACCAGTGGCCAAAGCACATAGCCTACTAATCTTCTAGTGGTAAAAGAAGGAGGATAAATTCAGAGCTTCAGGAAAATAACTCTCAACTTGAGAGCAGAGAACACAGTCTGACACGTGAAAAATACATATGTAGTTGGAACATGTTTAAGGAGTCCGTAAAACAGGTGAAATACTCTCCAATGCTCACTACCCAAGGTCTTCTTTCTTCTGGACAACATACAGAGCAAAATAGAATTTCTCCATAGCATGTATTCTAGAGAGATCTTCCCAGTTTACTCCAGTAGACTATAGGTGGGCCCTCAGCAAGTCGATTGTTTGGTCTTAATGTATATTTCCTAAAGTAGAGAATTCATGGATGCAGGATGAAGAACTATGCTATACCACACAGTTATAGAATTATGTACAGTATGATGTTAGTATCTTCTATGTACGCATGTATTGAGCTTTCACATGTCTAAACAAGGAATAACTCAACTAAGAAGTTCCTAAGGAGTGTTTTCACGAGTCTTGGAAGTTTTCGCACACAGTTTCAGTCCTCAGGTAGACGAGTAGTCCGGTTTTGTCCATATCTTTGTTTCCTGATAGAAAATAACAAAAAAAATACACTTCGGTTAGGTTTCAAAGGTTTTTTAAATTAAAATGTATCAAATTGTATCAAAATAAGGTGCGCTAGGTCAGATCAACCTTATCTGCCACAAGCACCAGACCTTTTGCTTACATTCATCAATACCAGCATATTGTCCATCCATTGTCTTACTTTTTCATAAAAATTGTCAGCTGACCACGGCTATCACACCACAGTGTACCAATCCTTTCACATTATATTTTAATCCTTCTTTATTCCCATTCTAGCACCCAGTACCATTTGCACCACCTCTGGACTGCCATCAGGATTTTTTCATATCCCTTTATGAATTTATGTGCCTGGGCCTACCATCAAAATTGCAACCACTCCCCATGTTCTCTGAGACCACTTCTCTTTTGCAGACCCCTGTTTCCATTTTCCTCTTCCCCCATTGTCCCTGCCTCTCTTCTCCAGGGCCCATTGCTCTCTGCCACCCTCGCCCACAGTGTCTATACCCATCTGCTTCTGGATCTATAACCTTCTGATGTCTCTACCCACTTTAACAATGAAGTAAGGGTACACAATGATGGTATCAATGTGTACCCTGCATCTCCCCTCACTGTCCATACCCATGTACCTCCCCAGTCTACATGCCCCTCTGCCTCGTTCTACCTTTAGTTTATACCCTTATGTATCCCTCCCACCATTGTCCATACACTTCTGAACATTTATTATACCCCTTGTGCCTGTCTTTTCTGTACTTTCTTACTAGTTGTAGTCCAGGTGTGTTGCACAGGGTCCAGCGGCAGGAGGCAAGAGAATGTGACATCAGCGTGGGGTTGTTTACGATCCCTTGCTGATGTTACAGCTGTTATCTTGTGCTTCCTGCAGCCTTCAGGTCTCTACACACTGTGCCTGTGAAAAGCAAGAAAGGTGGGCACGGATGGCTAAGACCAGTGCAGCTGCATGAGGGGTCTTGACCCCCCTGGAGACTGGGCTCCTTACATACCGGCTTTACCCCGGATGACAGCCCTCTGATAATTACTTCATAAATAGTGACCAGTACAGAACCGTGGGCTAACCAAATCTAATGGATTACTGGGCATGAAAGCTACACATTGCAGTAGTTCTCCTAGCCGTAAAATTGAATTGTCAATTAAAAAAAATAAGAAAGGTTGATTATGTTTGTAAAGAAAGCTGAACTACCAACAATGTACTTTGTCACTTCTCGACCTCACAATTGCCACCATATTATACTAGGTTTCCCTGAAAACCAAATAATTCCATCAAGTAATCCTTTTGTAGACCGGTTTGGGTAAAAACAACTCTGGAAAGATATTTCTGTCTTAACAGAATCAATTCTATATCTTTTGAGGTTTTTTTCGGGGTGGAAAAAGTACATTAATGATCTCAGTGCTGTGTCACTGCATATACAACGCTTTGTATATTGTTCCCATCAGGAAAACAATGGTTTGGTTATAGTTTAGGGGAATTCTGTGTAAATCCCTTTTTATTTTAATGCTATTTTTTCATAGACGTTTTTCCTACACACTTGTCAAACTGGTTTATGCTTAACACTTTGCAGCCCTCTATCGAGAGAGAGAGAGAGACGCGAAAACCAAGGAGGAGGAAAACAAGGATATCTCATGCTTATGTCACAAGTGTATGAATCAGCCATCCGTTCCCAGTACCTCCAACTGCATCTGGAAAACCGGAACCTAGCAAACTGATTGAATAATAACAATTAACTGTATAAACCCACATACGATGGAGTTGTTTTGTTTCTCACAAGCCCTAGGCATGGAGATGACAGACGGACGTATCATTATTTATCATCATACCGGGTGGGGCACAGAACAATAAGCAATCTTCTATTTAGCTTTCCCTATTGAAATGAGTATGAATGACATTGCACATTATGATGAAAAAATGAATGGATTTTTTAGTGACTGTCCCAGTAACCTTCTCCCACTGGGCAACTATATTAACCAGCTTTTATACCAGAAACCCCCAGGGACCATGTGAATTTAGGAGCTAATATTATACATTTATGATAACCTTTTTTAAATTTGTAGATTATACATTGCCTTTTTCTCCTCAGTAATGACAGGAAAGCATGAACCAAAACAAAATCTGGCTGGACAACTAGTCTGTTTCAACTTGCTAAATAATAGCGCCAAACGCTAAATAGCAGTGTTCCCCCCCGCAGCACAGTTCCATACAATGTTGCAGCCATGCTGTTTACAACCAGTCTTATAAAGGCCCCAGACCGTAATTAATGGCTGGGGTACAGCCCTAAAAGCATGCGGGCTCCTAAATACTTTCCTTCCAGCACTTTGCCTCACCTCTTTCTTTGTGTCTGCTGGATCCTAAACACCCTCGATTTAAGGACTCGCCTTTCCCTTCACCACATATCTACATAATAAAATAAGGTGGGTCTTCATGAGGGTGCATGAATATCCTTCTTGATGCATGAGATAAAGGTTATTTCCACCGAAACATTCTTTGACAAAAAAAAAAATACTTGTAGTAATGTTCCATTGCATAATAATATCAGTTACACAATAAATTATCGCTACAAAAACTGTAGTTAAATACACCCAGTCCATTTTCTCAGCGTAGATGTTTATCACCGTAAAGAGGCTATCCTCACGGGAGTGTCCCTTTGGATGCATTTGCAACATCCTGTGGTTGATCAGTTGTGGCAGCATTCTGTTGTGTATTTTTTTCCTCATATCTCTCAAAGTGAGCTGTTTGAACAATTTAAGAAGCGCTTTGACTCATATTTACTTGCCCCTTGAGCCCCCTGCGTGATTTTATTTCTGTATTCCATTAGTTGTTTTTTTCAAATGCACTACCACCATCCTCTTTTCCGAGTCGCTACCTACACAAGACAATGAACGAGGAAGAAGGGAAGGAATTCGCCAAAATCACATAAAATCATCTACTGTGTTCTAGTAGGAACTTTCATAAATGGTACAAATCACACCACAATCAATATCTAAATGTATGTTTCAAGGTACGTTTTTTTTAAGGGATCCATGCTAAGGACTGAAACATAGCCCACATACACCACATGCGCACACAGTATATACTTGTGTTTCTTTGAAATATTCCATAGTTCTTTCTCCTTTGTGTCTGTGAAGTGAAGCAGGAGCATGATGAAGACCCCTGCGGCCCCTGTTATGCAGGGGGTCCACGAGATCCCAGGGGGACTTCAAATGCTTCTTGGTATCTTTTGATGAGGCCACTAATTATATCTGCTGCTAATGTGTTTTGTAGTTATTTATTGCCAGTCATGTTCAATGTGTCATCATATCACTGGCTTATGTATGTTAAAGTATGCTGAGAGTGTACTTCTCAAGACTCCCAGTTTCCATGGACTTACCCATAGTGGATTATCACAAAGTATGATAATCATAACATTTTAATAAAATATATTCAGTCAAGCTACGCTTCCTCCTCGGACTCTTTCTTTTGCCTGTTTGGGTCTACTACTAGACACATAGCTTTCCACTCTTAATCTTTCAAGAAGACAGAGCTGGCTCTCAGTGAGGGCTCAATATATTACCAGTTTCTGTTTGTGAAAGAATTCCAAGTTGGCAACTTCCAGCAGCTGCTATTTTATCATCAAACTGTTTCAAATTATAAAAAAAAAGTGGACACATATTTTCGGACACCCTGATAGTAGCAATAGTCTATAACCAAAGCCTTAATGTTTTACCAGGATACCAGGCCATTAGCCAGTAGACTATCTGCCCTTGGGCAGCCACCTCCTGTGTGTGGCCACAGAGATCATCATGGAAAATGGGGACCCTGTGTCTCCACTGCTCACCACGCTTTCTTCTTCAACCGGCTTAAAGTAAAGTAAAATAAGGACAATGGTGTATTGGTTTGTAGCATCAACAAAGTAGACTCTTCAGAATTCTGCAACAAAAACCCTATAAAGTAGACTCTTCAACATTCTGCCACAAAAAAGCCTATAAATAGACCTAGGATACAGGTCCACAGTACGGTGACTAATACACAGATTTTTTTTCTTTAAAAACAAGTTTGTTTTTTAGGTATTGCACACGAGAGTAACTTTTTATTTAAAATGTATTTATAATGTTAACTACTGACCTACATCCAATTATTGGTTTGTCGTGTTTTGATGACATCCTATTTTGCTCGCTGCATCAGACTATATTAAGTAGATATAGCCCTGTGATGTACTTTAATTTACTGGTATAGACCACTCTGTAGAAATTCAGAGTTAAGCATAATTTTATTATTTTTATTTTTTTTTCTCCAGTTACTAGCAATACAATCAATTTCCAGTCCATATTAATGCATTAGGTAATTTGAGATTCCGACTGCGTTCCGAGACCATGGGAAATTCACCACGTGTTGCAGCCACTCAGCCCTCGTCAGTTAACATAATGGGTGTGCACATGCCCTCATATCTCAACATGCAGCAGTTTGTTCAGATAATGATCTAGGTGAGTAAATATAACCAATAGAGCATAGGTAGGAGGAACAGCAAACTGTCTGAGACAAGTGTTTGCGTGAAAGCATATTACAGCCACTGACTACTGCACTTTGTACTGATAATTAGAACTATTGTTCAGTTCATTTGCATCACACTTAAATCATGCAAAATAAAATGTTATCGTACTATTGTTAATGAATATTATGTTTGCCCTGTTAAAGTGGATTTGCCACTTCCCAAAATATTAGATATTGCAATTCAAAATAATTAATATATTATATTTACTTATATAGCGCCAGCAGATTCCATGGTGCTATTACAACAGAGTCAGCGAAATAAATTAAAATCACAAACAGAAAACCGGTACAAAAAGAGAAGAGAGGCCCGCTCTTGCAAGCTTACAATCTTAGTTGAGGGGGAAAGTCAAACAGTAGGAGAGAATTATATACAGTATATGCAATGGTGGTTAGAAAATCAAGCAAAATAATATTTATATATGTACTAGATCCCCACTTAATGGTATACCACTGGGAAGGAAGTGTAATGCATGTGGCGGCTTCTGTAGGATATAATGAAATTTGTTAAAATTGTGTTAAAGTTTGTTGTGGGTTAAAGCCCAAGATACCATACTTACATTGATATGTGAGTAATAAGCTGGATGTCACAAGCCCACGGGACTAGAGAGCTAAAAATACCACTGGTAGAGCCTCATTTTTCAAACTAAAATACCTATTTCATTGCACCTTACAGCTTTTTTTTTTTACCTTGAATTCATTCCATCCCTGTACAGGGCAAAGCCAGTGGCTGTCAAATGACATAACTGGATATGCACGACCACACATTGTGTTTTTCATACTTAGCCAGCATTTGGCCAGACATAATCATTCAGCGGGGGCATACTGCAGGATTTGATCTGCTGCTGAAGAGGCAGTATTGTTAAGCTGGGGTCCTACCTCTGTGAGTATTTTAATGTATATTATACTATATATATATATATATTATATATATATATATGTAATTAGATATAAATCTTAATATAAAAACCTTTAATAAAATATAAAAAAACATTTCTTCAATACTGTAGATGCCACAATTGCACAACAACCCAATTTATGTTCAGCAACAACAGGGCCACAGCACTAATACCTACTGGAAGGCAATGTTCAATTGCGTGATCGGGCATTTTTTATATAATTGTATACTGGCGCTCGCTCTGAGCACTGTTACACACAATTGGTTGGCAGCAACCCAGTGATGCTAGAGCAATAGACAGCCTGATCTCCCATGTATCAGCAGTGAAACGTCACTGCCACCGCATCCATTATGACATTAGTATGTCCAAATGGACTTGGCACAGCTTTTAGGGATGTACAGGTACATCCTAAGGTTAATACCGGTGTTTTGGTGAATGTGCAGTTCTCAGTCCTTCATAATCTACTTGGATTTAATGACGTCTGAGTATGCCTACTGGTGCTTTTTTAAGTCCCTTTTTTATAAATCCCTGCTTGAACACAGGTGACATAATTCGAAATATCTTTACCTGCTAACAAGTAATGATTTTCACAAGCACTGTTATTAAACCACTTAAGGGTGTAGGTTGAAAGCATTTTCAGCTATGTCAGTGGGGTCTGTTTACTGAAGAGATATTGACAGGAGAGTTCTGGTTTCAACTCCATTTACTATTCATTATTGAGAGCCAACACTGGCAGTTGGCACAGCTAGTTCCAGCTAGGAAGGCTGAGCATAATTTAGAGAGTAAAAATACTTTTGAGAAATCTCATTATTTTAATTGTTTATTATACAGGGCCTTCCAAGTTTTCCTGTAGCAGAAGTTCTTCATAATGTATAGTGAGGTCAATGTGTTGAAATCACAACTCTACTGCAAATTCCACCACCATCACTCTCTTTAGTAAGTAAACCATTGGTTCAACCATGCCCTTTCTCATTTAGTCCCATACAACCATTTGGTTTTAGGGTTTTAATTGTGGATTTCTTTGCAGTTGGAAAACATCTGAAGCCAAGGAAGATGTCCTGTTTTAGCCCAGAAAGGTAAACAAAGGAGACTACCACTGAAGTAACTTGTTTGTTTGAACTAGGAACAACGTGAGGAGTTTGATGCAGGTTTGCAGAAAGATCTTTAAAAGATCTAATAACATAAGGTTGATTTTCAGCAGGGTCACAGCCCACACTAACAAGAGTTCTAGATGCAGGACATCAAGATGTTTCCTTGTAGCCCAGTTTGAGATCAACATACATTTTTCAACATGAATCACATCTTAGTCTACATGAGACATCGGGGATCAAACAGGAAAACTAAGCAAGCACAACACTGAAGTATTGGTATATTTTGGTGCAAAATCACTTCTATCTCTGTTCTTTTAGTCAATTTGGGACTTTTGGCTGAAGAAACAAATAGGCACTTAACCACCCACTTATCACTTTTTAGGGAAAGTGAAAGATTTCCAGGAGCTGCGCAGGTGTGCTGGTATAAATTCTGTCATTTTGTTTAATGTGGCAACAGGGTCTTTTTAGTAATAATAATGTATGCAGGTCAATTTTGCAAACTATGTGGTTAGCTCCTTCTGGAAAAAATATATTTTAATGGTAGTAAATTAAGTGAGCCATCGAAAAAAAAATATGTTACCTTATTGTCCATCCAATAAGCTGTCCATTAAATTGCGTTAAAAATACAAAACTTTATCATGCAGATCACAGTGTTATGAAAACCTGTTGTCCCTTGAACCTCATCATTGTAGAGCATGATTATTACGTTTCTTTTCCAATAAGAGATACATAAAGCCTTTTTTAAAGTACTTTTTGAACTTGAGCATTAAATACAGTGCTGTATAGAGTAATGTAGGTTAACCTTGACAAAAACCTGGTTTTATATCCTTTTGTTCAAATAAACGTCCTTTATCTGCAGACATGGAAGCTGCCATTGTTGCAGTCATGTGATATTTTGGGTGACATTTTTTTTGCACAAGAACCACAATGACCTGATTCTTTATGACTTTCTTTAGCCAAAATGGCCAAGAGGATGATTAACAATGAGCCATTGTATTGTTTACCGCAGGCAGTGTGATAAGGCGTCAGAGTGCTTGTCTAGTAGATTGAGCTACGATAACAGAGCTAGAACACATGCACATGGCTAATATGCAGCCACCTGAAAACACTATATTATGCAAAAAATAGAACAGAGAAGAGCATGGTATTTAAAAAAAATGTTTCAAATAGACATGGAGTGTGCTGATGTCTCAGCTACCCCAGTTTAAATGTGTCGCAACCAAGAACTCATAATAACAGATTTCCACAGCCATGTACCCTTAAAGTAAGTTTTCCTATCAAATGCTTATATAAAAATTGCTGATAATTTCTGATGTAAAGAAAAAAGTCTATAGTAAAGTCAACTTATCATGATTTATGGGACACAGAAGAGCAGATAGAATGATGTTTTCAGTAATCCCAAAGCCAAGTTTTATCCACTGAGTCAAACTGAAATCCTTTGCAAGGAATTCAGAATTGTTTGGTGTAGGTGAGCCCCCCGTTAAAAATCTAATATCCACTTGGCTTGTCATCAGTCTTAAAATTAGGAGCCGTATCCAGATATCGGTAACCATTTATTCAGTCAGTGCTGCTGATGCAGAGCTTCTTGACTGCAGAAAGCTGAACCTTCAGCTCAAAGGCATCAAAGTCTTATCTGCACTCATCAGCACTATCTATTATTCTTTACCATGATTGCAGCACGGATATACAGGTTAAATAAGGTTAAATAGGAACCAATAAGATAAGGAATGTTAGAACTAGATAAAATTGGCAAAATAGCACTGCTTTAAAATAGATCCCCTGTATAAATTCTATATATTTACCCTTAATATTTTATAATGAGGCATAAATTGGATAAAAGCTTGGCTGTATGATAAGCCATCAAAGCCATCTGAAAATTTGAGGATGAAAACATGGAATATGGATAGCCCATTTTGTTTTATTAATGCCTACACTGTGTTTTGATAAATGTGCATTATGATCTCTAGCAGCACAGGTTGTAAACGGCTTCCTTGTCCAAATCCATTCAGTTCTAGTAGAGGTTGCCTGATGTAGGTGTAGACACCAGAGTACGTAGTCTTGCAGTGTAAAAGGATTATATGGCAAATTTAAATGTAAGATGTGCTGTTTGTTGCATATGGGGCTACATAGCCGCAGACCAGGCAGGGTGCCCATGCTGACCCCTGTCCACTGCTAAAAGCACCTACAATGGGCACGTGAGCATAAGAATTGGACCACGGAGCAACGGAAGAAGGTGGCTTGGTCTGATGAAGATATTTAGGTTTTTGGGTGGAGAGGTAATGCAGCTTATG
>VKOC01021135.1:0-13827 GCA_009364415.1 Spea multiplicata | reverse complement strand
TCAGACACCTAAGAGTGTATATTTTTCTAATTCCTACATTATATAGCTTAGTGCACTAAAAAAATCTATGTACGGCGCATATATGTGTGCATATAATCTAAAATCTGCCCCTTATGTGACTTTTGAATGATTCACATGCCTCGGCACGACTGATGTAAAATAGTCTCATATCTAAATGAATGAGCATAAAGCCACCTGGGAGGAGGGGGAAGAACAGATTAGGTGTGAAGGACTTCTAGAGAGAACAGGAACAACATAACGTTAAAGGTAATTTGGGGAGCTTTACACTTGAAAGAGGATCTTTCTAAGAAGATTAATTTTTTTTTAAAAAAATGCATTGACTGGAAAGGAGGCAATAAAAGCAATGGAATATAATATATAATATAATGGAAATATATATATAATTTAAGATATGGGGAAGGGAACAGAGCAGGCATCAAAACTAAGTGGTGACATTAATCAGAACACGTAAAAGACAACAGAACGATTAAGCCAGCCACACCATAGTAACAGGTGGGTACTCTCATCCCAGCCTAGGCCAAGATGGGAGTTGCCCCTGGGCCACTTCACTTGGCTAATTGGGGAGATCAAAGAATTCCCTTGTAACTGGTCCTCTTTATAAGATGTAATGTTCCTCCTTTTGCAGGAATAAGATCCAGTGGAGGAGGAAGTCCTCAGTGGCTTGGAAGCTCTGGGGTGGCTAAGGGTGCTGCCCTAAGGGTTTACTGGTGGCGCAAGATGGGTGGGAGCACTTTGGAAGACAGCAGGTATCTGTGAAATTTGAGATATTGCAAAGATGAGTCTCTAACGCATAGCGTGGATTTGGATTCAATAAAAGACTTAGGCAAAATAAATATACTTTGTCAAGGAAGTTGTTATGTGGGCTGTTTGTAAGGAAATCTTTTAATAGACAAGAAGCACTTAATGTTTTATTATTTTAAGGACATGATTTAAATGGGAAACAACCGATATTTGTTTTGGCACATGTAATGCCTTTAGAAAGAAAAAATACGTTTTAAGTGTACAGATTTCTGCCCTATGGCAAAGTATCTTTTTTTCAGCTACAATTTACTTAGCTACATAATTCCTAAAATGAGGACAATCCCTCCTCGATTCCTAAAAACGGTTGATAATATATGGTGCTTGGGGTTGTCAAGCCCTGTACCAGAGGATCAAAGACATGGTGGACTCGAGGTACAGCTCTTCACTCTAAACGCATTTCCACCAAGGTTTGACTGCCACAGTGGATAATTCACAAAACAGAGAACGAAATACGTGGCTTACTGAAATCAATATACAATATGAGCTGAGGTTTTACACAGAAAACGGAATATTTTAGGTACAGGTTTAGACTTTCAATAGTAACATGAATGGTCTTTCTGCACTTTTCTTTGAAAAATTAAATTCATCACATGGCACATTTAAATAAGAGAAAGTGCATAGAGAAGAGACACACATAGAACTACTTCAGTTGAAGTGCATGGAAATTCTTATTAGAGCGCTCGACCATGACGCTAATAAAAAAACATTTATTTCTATTACTGCTCATGATCTACACCAATAAACTCAGTCTTTAACTTCACCTAGGTGCAGATAGAAAGTTTAAGAAACTGTATCTCAGTGTCTCTCAGAAATTGTGGTTTTTAGCATTACAGTACGGTTATTCCCGTTTCCCACCAAAGGCCAAAGAGAATTCCCTGTGCTTTACAACCTATTTCCAAAGGAGGAGTAAATTAAGAATAGTAAGCAAGGCAATAGAAGGCTTTCTTCTTAAGTGTTGGCATGTCAGGGCGTGAGAAAGCAATTGATACTGATGTTATCTCTTGGCGGCTGGCCAGAAGATGACATAATTCCCTAAATAAGAAGGAAAGCTCTCATTGTGTTCAAAAGCAGCAAAGGCAAACACTTATTACCTTGTAGACAGTTTGTATCATTGTACAAGGTATGTTAATTATACATTGTTACATATCATTGAGAGCTAAGTAATGTTAATAATGGTTTTGCTACTATGTGATACAAGTGTGCGATGAAACCCAAAGACAATGAAGGTGATCTAAAGACCACCTAAGATTTTGTCTGGGGTTACTGGTTGCAGATAGTAGATAAGCAGAAATAAAACACAGAATTTGCCTGATGACAGAGCTAAATATACCAAGCTCAATGTTAACACTGCAGCAATAAATAGCAATTGCCCTTTAAAATGGGTTATCTCTATCAGACAAACATATGGTTTATTGTTAGTTTGTCTGTGGTAGTCTATCATAAAATGAGATTCTTGTCTTTCTGTACAAGACAGCTTAGTGCGCTGATAAGAAGACTGCAAGCAGTGTATTGATAAGGGTGCAATCTGTTAGTATTTAGGTTTTCGGTGCCAGAGAGATATAGCAATACCTGGGCCACCTGGCACTGAATGGATCTGAGTTCTGTATAAAGGTTCAAATATTCAGTATTTGTTAGCTGTAATAGAACGCAAGTGAGTCTGATATAGTGTTAAAGGTGTTACTGGTGGCATAGCCTTTGCAGATATGGATATAAAGAAAGCAGAATAAACACCTTCAGGAAGTATTTGCAATTATTAGGGAAGTGTTGGATAGCAGTCGTTGGTGGCTTCCATCTGACTATGGTATCTACATTTATTGTAGATCAAAAAAACATGAGATACTCTGGGTGCAGGGAATTTAGGATTTACTCAAGTTAACATAAGCATTTCTGTATTCCATAAAAAATCTTATAATTACCTAACATAACTATAGATGCCATTTCACACAATATGCACCTGAGTTGAAGATACAATAATCAAAAAAAACATAGAAGTTTGCTCTAACACTGGGCTACCTAGCGCTCCGAGCACTCACTCTCTTCTGCTTATATACACATATACATTCTGATTTCTGACAGCAAAAGCTGTCAGCAAATGTGAACAGAAATGCTATACGATTCCCACACAAAATGAAATTCATCATCTTTGACCTCTAAAGTATGGTCTTCCATCAAAGGATTCCTCCGCTGTCTGCTCTAGCCTGGTATCCTCTGCAAAGTAACCTGGCATTCATTTTCTGGCCTTGAATCTCCACAATTTGCAGTGTCCATCTTCTGATTAATGCCCTGCTTCGCTCAAGACATCTTAACGCGCGTGGAATGGTATTTTGGGTACTGCATTTCTCTGTAGGCATAAACTTTTGGACACTCTGCCTTAACAGCACTGTTAGTCGTGTCAGAAGAAAAGGACTTTTTTGCTATTTTCTATCTTTAAACAGAATTGTTGCCTTTTTAGTTACTGCTAAGACACGATATGGCTTAAACACTAAAATACTGGTGTGTGTATGTATATATGCAGGGCTGGTCCTACCATGGAGCAGAGAGGGCAATTGCCCCAGGCGGCACTTTTGAAGAGCATTTTGACACCCCAAGCGCTGTTTTTTTTTTTTAAGCGGTGGAGAGAGGGGGGCGCCGAGTGGTTTTCGCTTATCAAGTTGTCAGTACCCACTCGGCGCCCCTCTCTCTCCTCTGCAAGCCCTCTAGCTTGGTCTCGGTGCCGGCTTGTAATCACTTCCGGTGCTCAGCAGTAAAGCAGCGCGCACCATGGCAGAGCAGGGAGACTCGCTGCAGGACTGCACAAAGGGGGGGGGGGTAGGTAGATAATAGGGAGGGAGGGAGAGGAAGGGTAGATTAATGACCCCTGGCGTGGCAGGGGGGCAGCATTATGTCTTGGGCTGACCCTTTGTATATATATATATATATATATATATATATATAATACACACAGTATATTACATACACACAAACACTATCCAGTGTCTATATATATCTTTATATACCTGAAACATTTTGCAACTGAAAAGCTTATAAATTATGCCATATCCTTTTTCAAATGCTGCATTCATAAGATTTACTTTTACACCGTCTACCACTCTTTTTTATTTTTATTTATTATATGATAACTCTGTCAATCTCTTACAATTGTGCACCAATCAAGCTAGTTTCCATATAATACAGCTAGAAGCTCCATGTGATCTGCAATCTTTGTAGAATGGTGTTAACTTAAACAAAATCAATGAAACAATATAAAAAATGCAAAAGGATAAATGGCACAGGCATAGAGACTGTAATACATTTTAACACTGGAGTACATTATAACTATTTTACTTATGTTGTCTGCGATCGCTTTTATCGTTTATACATTAATACTTCTTACTCTGCCTTGGGGGAACTGCCTCTTGGTGATTTAGCACCCTGATTTTTTTTTATTATTTTAGACTACCTTACCCTTTTGCAAGGGAGTTCTGCACCTGCCTAGTCCAGTACATTACTGTCAATGTCCATAGTATAGATCACAAAGACGAAAAAGCAGCCAGCAGAACGTACAACCTCTTGTGCCGATTTATCACAGTTCTGTCAAAAGTTTCAATTTAAAATACAACACAAAAGCCCAAAAATCTAACAAAGTTATACTGTTGCCAAAAATGAATTGGCAAAATCCAACAATGGTTGTTTTTGAACTACAATGTAACCATTTATTGTGTCATAAAAAAGGTTGACTTTGTGCTAATATTCATTCATACTCACTTCACTGTAGTGTTTGTTTGCACTAAAGCGCACAATCTCTGCTCACTTCCTCAATACCATAAAGTTCTCCTTTGTTTAATGGCTTAATTAGTCCACTTTTTTGATACGCGTCACAAACAGGAAGTCTATTGATAATAAAACAAACGTGATACCCACAGAAGGCTTAACATTTCTAATTCGCTATTTAACGCGTAAAACGTGGATGGAGCAGGTTTCTGATTTTATTGCACATTAGTGGCTAGATGCTATCCATGATCACAGTGACAGTCTTTGGGTAGATTCCTATAATGCCTGGCTCAAGATCAGCATTAAAACCTTGACGTAATCTAGGGTTCACCTTTGACCAAGTTCAGTTGAACTCCAAACTTAAGTCTAACTCACAAACTAACTGGCTGAGTGTCCTCCCAGACCCTGAAGAGTCGTGCAGCAAACATTGTCACTTAATTTTGTGTTAAAATTGAACCCTAGTGATTTTTTCTTGACAGGCACAAGAGAACAACAAAGTGCAGAATAGAGTGGGGAGCGAGTGGAGCTACCTCACACCACGTCCACTAAGGTAATTGTTCTCTCTTAGCAAATTCTTAGCGTGCTTAACACTGGAGCAAAGCTCTTGGTCAATATATATATTGCCCACTGTTCCTAATTCTCTATGATATTATAACACTTACTAATAGGAAGACAAAGGAACTATATGTGTGGCTATCTCATGGAGGTTGTTGGAGTGATTCTTGGCATGATTGGATTGATTTCTAAGTATCTTTCTACCAACTACTGCATCAATATAGATTTTACCCTTTAAAAGGTCTCATTAACAAAGCTGCACTAAAATGTTTGATGCTAACAGAGAAATAACTCAGGTAAGCAAAGGGTTTCCCTTTTCCAAACAAAGTTAGCCTGCGTTTAGCAATTTCTTATAAACAAGAGAAAACGTGTTTCAATAAACAGTGGCAGGCGCAATATCACCCTCAAATATTCAGAAATTCTTATAGGGCAAGATGTCAATCTGTTTCGAATATAAACAAGGCAGATGTGACTTTATTGCCGGTGGATTCAGCCATATAAGAAATAAAAAGATACTGGCAGCAACATTCATGGATTGTCTGAAGGAATCTACAGATCAGGTCATATTTATGCTCTATAGGGAATGATTAGAATGTAAAAATAACACAGTCTCCCAGTAGACAAGCAAGACAATGTATATTGACAAGTTACAGTATTTTGGGGAATTAAAAGTTGAAAAAGGAAATGCATGTAATAATATGACATTGTTCATTACTATGGAAATAAGTGCAAATAATAATAGACCAAGAAGTAAGAGTAAAGGTTGATGGCATTATGTACATGCAACTGTATTTAATAATAAGTTAGGCTATCATGAATCAAAAAAAAAACAGATGAAATACAAAGCAAAGATAAAGTTAAGGTAATGTGAGAACAGTCAATGAGCTGTAATTCTATAACACTTGGCTAGCATGTGAGTATCTCATGCAATATAATTATAATATAAAAACCAGCAAAGACTATGAAAAAAGTATCATCCTATACTTTGTCACCCTAATTAATAGTTGTAGGTGTTTCAGAGAAGGGCAGCGGCTTTCTCTAACAACATAGGTGGCTACCGTGAACTTGATGAAGCAAACCTGGCAGACAACATTGTCCCTCTTAAACCGATAACACGCTGTTGAAATTGTACTCTGCACCCTACTGATTTTTTCTTGACATTCACAAGTACTAAAACACACTTTCATTAACCAGACCAAGACAAAAGAGTAATTGTGCTTTTTATCTATTGGAGCTCCAACATTCTACTTTCAAATATCAAGTCTTTTATCTGCAATTGGCATATCCTCAAACAACCTTTTTCTATTAAGGAAAGAAATTCTTCCTTTACACAAAATGATTTATATTTACAATGAATTGAGCTGTGGTTCGTGCAATTCCCATAATGATTAGTAAATGGCAGACGTCTGCAATCTGCACAATGCTCCGACGCAGCTCTCCATCACCACTTGCTCATTCCATTGTTGGATGTAGTTGTTCCTTGTTCATTACTTTATAGCAAATATGCTATCAGCCCAAGTGCTATACGATTACTCTTTATTGTCTCAAAAACATATGCAAAGGCTTTTGCTTCTATCATGCGAGGACAATCCTGCACAAGCATGTAAATGAATTAAAGGGTCACTCCAGCCATAGTATGTACTTTAGACTAATGAAAATCTCCATGCGCATGCGCAGAAAATGTGTTCCCACTGATTTCAATGGAAGTGCTTTCCTGACACCGTTTGGCTGCTGCATGCTACAGCTTCTCCATGATGTAATTACTTTTATTTGTTTTAACATTTTAAAGAGTGCATATTAAAGTACTCACAAAGTACTTTAACACGCATTATTCTGTAGTGAGGCTGCCTGGGACATTACATTGTCTACAAGATTGCGTAACATGCTATGCACAAGCCGGCTGCTATTAACCCCTTCAATCCCCTATAGACGTACCGGGACGTCCAAAAAACGCCCACAAAGAAACCCCTATGGACGTCCCGGTACGTCCAGCCCTTCGTGCAGCGTCAGGGACACATCCCTGCAGCTGCACGGGAGACCAGGCTGTCGTTTGACAGCCTGGACTCCCCCCTGGCAGCAGAAGCCAGCGTCGCTGGCTTTCTGCTGTCCGATCTCCCGTAACAGCTTCCGGCGCGAAGCCGGAAAGCTGTTACAGAGAGAAATGCTCGATCGCGCTGTCGGGCTTTCCCTGCCAGGTGACGTCGCTACTGACGTCACCTGGAAGCTCACGGGAGGATCGGGTAGCCCAGCAGGGTCTGTCTAGACCCTGTTGGGCTACCCGATCGCTCCTATGAGGGAGCTGTAGCAGTTTCCGGCACGAATGCCGGTAAACTGCTACAGCTGGAAATGCGCAATCGCGCCTTCCCTTCCGGGTCACGTCACTACTGACGTGACCTGGTAAGCTCACGGGAGGACAGGGTATCCCTGCAGGGTCTATCTAGACCCTGCTGGGCTACCCGATCCCTCCAGTGAGGGAGCTGTAACAGTTACCGGCATGAATGCCGGTAAACTGTTATAGTTGGAAATACCCGATCGCGCGATCGGGCTTTCCCTTCCGGGTAACGTCACTACTGACGTCACCCGGAAGTTCACAGGAGGACAGGGTATCCCCTGCAGGGTCTGTCTAGACCCTGCTGGGCTACCCGATAGCTCCGATGAGGGAGCTGTAACAGTTACCGGCACGAATGCCGGTAAACTGTTACAGATCTATGCCCGATCGTGCGATCAGGCATTCCCTCCGGTGGGTTATTAGCCCTGGGGGACTGCCCCACACCCGGGGCAGTCCCCCAGGGCCACACATCCGGCAGTAAGGTCACACGATCGCTGCGATGAGTAATCACAGCGATCGTGTGACCGTTACTGCAGGGGCTCTGCCTCTCTCCTCCATCTGAGAGACAGAGAGAGACAGAGCATGGTGCAGAGCTGCAGAAAAAAAAAAATCAGTACATAACCCTAACCCTAAATTAACCCTTTACTCCCCACGATAAAAAATAAAAAAAATTGGGTTTAGTTGGTGGGTGCCCTGTAATGTCCAGAAAACCACAAAAAACTAGGCATGTGGGGTATTTCCATAATCAGGAGAGGCGGCTGTACACTTTAGGCTGGATTTCTTTGCCGTAAAACATACCCTGTGCCAAAAATCCTCAGCAACACAGAAGTGTTGGTGGAAAAAGTTCACAAAATTAGAGCAACGGCTGACTTTGGCAGTGATTGGCGGCCAAATGGTTGCATGAAAATGTCAAAATGCTACTGGTGAAATACTCTGGTAGACCACTTTCCAAAAATGTATACTTTTATGGGAACATGTTCTCCTGAGGGACTGCTAAGCTGCTTCATAGATAGCATTGGCTTAGCACACACCGTGATCCAGTTTGCCGGCACGTTACAACTTATGCCCTGTAATGTCCAGAAAACCACAAAAAAACTAGGCATGTGGGGTATTTCCGTAATCAGGAGAGGCGGCTGTACACTTTAGGCTGCATTTCTCTGCCGTAACACATACCCTGTGCCAAAAATCCTCAGCAACACAGAAGTGTTGGTGAAAAAAGTGCACGAAATTAGAGCAACGGCTGACTTTGGCAGTGATTGGCGGCCAAATGGTTGCATGGAAATTGTCCAAATGCTCTTGATGAGATACTCTGGGTTGTCTGCTTTACAGAAATATATACTTTTATGGGGGTATTTATAATTAGGGGGGTGCTAAGCAGCCCCAAATGAAACATAGGTCTACTAAAGCAAAATGTGAAAATTTCACGTTTGGAATCTATAACGCGCATGGTCCCGTTTGTGCCCTGTAATGTCCAGAAAACCACAAAAAACTAGGCATGTGGGGTATTTCCGTAATCAGGAGAGGCGGCTGAACAATTTAGGATAGATTTCTCTGCCGTAACACATACCCTGTACACAAAATCCTAAGAATACTACAAAATACTAAGACGCGTTGGTGAAAAAAGTGCAGGAACTAATTTCTGTGGCCACCTTTGACAGTGATTGGTGGCCAAATACCTGCATGTAGAGTGCCCTAATACCCCTGATAGGATAGCCTGGATTGTCTGCTTTACAGAAATATATACCTTTGTGGGTGTTTTTGTTTTATTTGTTTAAAATTAGAGTTGCAGTCCCATCATACCTAATGTAAAAATTTAACGGCTTTGTATAAAGTAATGTACACCTTATAGTATGTTGCCTATATGTGCTGGGAAAATATGGAAAATGTATATAAATTAGGTATTTCTGAAATCAGGACATCTGAATTGATACATCTTGATGGAATTTTCTAATTCCATCTAATTTCTAATTCGAAATTTTCAGCTAATCATCCAACTATGGTATCAAAAGAAAGCTCTATCTCTCCTTGAAAAAACAGTATATAGTTTATATGGGTACACTATTCACAGAGAAAAGAGAATCATCGCTGAACCAAAATTGCTCCGGGCTTTGAGGTACCAAAAACCCCTGGGATGGAAGGGGTTAAAGCAAGCCTTAGGGGTGCTATCAGAGGCCCACTTACAAAGCCTTTAATAGAGGGCACTACTCGCAAAACTGCTTCAACTTACAACCCAAACGGCACCACATCAGTTGTACAGCTCACACAGTAAGGGGATCAAATATTTCATACAGCAGAATTCTTGGCAGCATTACGTAAACACGCTACTGCACAAACAGTCACGTTTCATCATTTTCTGCTGCCAGCTCCAAGACGAAGATTCATTCCATGTTGTGAAAATACTGTGAACTCTTATTTCTCTTATTTCGATTTTGTACAGGAAAAAAAACTGCAGTAGGGGAAAACCGCCCTATTTTTTTCTTGACTTTTTTAGGGTAAATCAGAGTTTCTTTATTTTGTGGTTTATTGTCAAGAAGGGTACAAAAGAAAAGAAAAAAAGGGAGGGATCCCGTAGAGCTAAGGAAAATGAAGGTATTTCCATGCCTCATGGCATATAGAAGAAAAAAAAATGGACAGAAATGATCAAGCACTTGCAATATAAAACCGACATTGTATACAAAGCATCAGGTATAGTCCAAATATAGAGGGCACAGGTGCATATGAGGAGGCAAACGCTGAATTAGGGAAAGATGGAGTGGGGAAGGGATCGAGAGAAAAACAAAAGGGAGAAAAAGAGGTGACCCAAGAAAAGGCAAAATGAAATGAGCTATGAAAAGAAGAGCCTGGCGTCTCCGTCCGCACGTGGCAAGGACGCACTTAAGGAACCTATTCCAATTGTGAACGAGCAAGGGGACCAGACACAAACTCCAGCCAGTAAAACCAGGTGGACCTGTACCGCTCGGTTGACCCACCAGCAAGCAAATTCAGCTCCTCAAAGATTCGTATCTGTTCAACCCGGAGAATCCAGTCCTTAACAAATCCCAACGAAGGGGAACCAGAGCCTTTGCCGCCGTCGAGATGGCGGACCACCGAAGTCCGAAACCATTTTTCCTTTACATTTGAAGTCTTCCTTTTTTGAATCCCTTTTGTTTCTGCATATAAATATTGCACAGTATAGGAAAGTAAGTTATGGACGAAAAGTACTTGTTCGTTGTATTACCATATTCATTTGTAGTTGCCTGGTAACTAACCTTGCTATCTGTGCTAGCTTTCTCTCTGCTAAAGATCATATCTAGATACCTCTAGGTTGTAAGCTCGTCTGAGCAGGGCCCTCCTCACCTGTTGTCTCTGTAAATCAAATTGTTATGTTACATACTACTGTCCTGTCCACCCATTGTACAGTGCTACGGAATAAATAATAAACAACAACAAACAGTTGCTACAACCCACCATTAGCCCACAGCAATATAGCATCCAACAATTTGAATGCCCCCCCCAACTGGAGTAAATATGAAATAATCCCTAAAGCACAAGTTGATTGAAATCTGATCCTCTTTACTTAAGTGATAAGTGAACATAATAAAAACGTTAATAGTAAAGTTTCTAAAAGTTTTCTCTGTGACAAATATCCTTGTAAAATATTGCTTTTGTAGAAAATGATACAATTTTTTTTTTAAATCCAAGATTTTTATTGTTTTACAAATGAAAAACAAGGAATACACATGGAAGGCAGAAAGAGGGTTGGATCAAAAAGGAAAGAACAAGAGTAAACAACACACAAGCCCTGACACAGCAGGACAACACCATACATGATACAGAGATGCAATAAAAAAAAAATTATATAAAGATATATACATACACATGCATATACATACTACACATATGTCCCACAAAGGGTACCTTAGAGAAACATGGCCGTAACAGTCACAACTATTTAGTTAAGATAGATCGTGTGGACGAATCAGCAAGAAAACCAGACCAGTAGAACCACAACCTCCCGGCCCAAACTATGAGCCACCAATTCCTCAAGGACCCGAACATTCTCAGTGATCTATTCACTGAAGGAGGGAGGTGAGGGCTTGCCCCAATGTAAGGGGATCAGGGCTTTGGCTTTATTCAGCAGATGTCGCACAATAGATTTTTTGTAAGCCGGTATGGAGATAGACCTGTGATGCAACAAACAACTGACGGAATGGATGGAATTGAGGTTGTGAGTCAGTAAAGTGATGGAGGACCCCATGAACTGCTTTCCAAAACGGTACTATAAGGGGGCATTCCCACCAAATATGAAAAACTGAACCCCCTTGGTGACCCACACCACGAACATACGTCAGGATGGTCGGGAAACATAGCATGGAGTAGTTGTAAATATTGCAGAATATGTAAGACGGACGGGGCCCTCCCAGTAAATAAAGAGGAGAGTAAAATCTGATGTCCGCGCATATAAGAACTCAATGACGGGGAGTCCTCCGGCAGCGACATCAGAAAAGACCCACCCTGCAGGCCGGGGGGAAAATCTGGATTGTATTCGAGGGAAGTGAAGGGGGAGGGATATGAGGTCAAGTTATGCTTGCAGTACGCACTGTGGAAAACCGCAAGAGTAGCTAGAATGAATGGATTACCACCTGCCCCCCGCCAAGCCACACCCGGAGCCAACCAAGGGAGGACCCTCAACGGAACGGAAGAAGCGACAGCCTCCAGGGATAGCCATAGCTTATGTTTTGGAGAGTACCTCCACTCTAATAACCTCAGCAAGTGGCAGGCAGTATAGTAGGTGCGTATACACGGTAATCCCAGACCCCCGTCAGATTTGCGCTTTTGCAATAAAGATACCACTACTCTCGGGGGCTTATGTGCCTAAATAAAAGAGAGGCACAGTGCTCGAAGCGAGGAAAAGAAAGCTTTCGGTATCCTAATAAGTAATGCTTGAAGTAGGTATAAGAAGGAAGCACGGCCATTTTGAGGCATTAACCCAACCGAGCCATGATATAAGTAGACGACCCCAAACCCTAATATCCATCTTAACTGACTCCAAAAGGGGGGGATTAAAAAGATAGAGGAGGGAAACATCTGCCGCCAACCATACACCAAGAAGGCGAAGTATTCCACCTCGTCTCAGGGGAGAGAGATATTCAATATTTTGGACTTTTTCAGGTTGGACAACACTGGCAACGAAACTTGAGGATTTGTGAGCGTAAACAGCATATCGTCAGCAAATGCCACCGTCTTATGGTGAGTAGCCCCCATCGATAGACCCATGATATCAGGATTGCCCTTAACTGTGTCTAATAACGGCTCCAGCGATAAGATAAAAAGCATAGGGGATAAGGGACAACCCTGCCTCGTGCCATTGGTTATCGGGAACTGGTTGGAAAGCGCACCATTAATTCTAACTCTCGCCGAGGGACAAGAGTACAGCGCAGACACCCAAGCAAGTATGTGTGGACCAAATCCCAGGCCCTTAAGTACAGCTAGCATAAAGGACCAATCAAGCCGGTCGAAAGCCTTTTCAGCATCCGTGGACGGCCCTAGACCCAGATTATTTAAGGAAATGAATCAAATTAACAGCACGGATAGTCCCATCTCTATACTCCCGTCCTGGAACAAAACCGGATTGATCCGGATGAATCAAGCTTGGGAGGAATCTACCCACACGCAGCGCCAGAATCTTAGAGAACAGCTTAAGATCAACATTTAATTAGTGCTGAAACAACTAATCGATAAAATCGATAATGAAAATCGTTGTCAATGATTTTCATCATCGATTAATTGAATCGATTACAAAGAGGTTTTTTTCAGAGCAAATGCTCTGAAAAACTCCTCTCCTTATATAATCCGATCTCAAACAGAGATCGGATTTTAACACTGGAATCCAGATCCCCCGCAACGCTGCAGGGGACCTGGATTCCCCTCACTGTCGGCCGGTCTCACTTCCGTCTCTCTCCCCCCTCCCATCTGCCTCCTCCCCCCTCCCATACATCACTGTGCCTCTCTCCCGACTCCATTACTGAACGGCACTTTCCCTGCAGCTTCATAGAACCTCAGCGTAAGTGAACTGCAGTAACGGAGGCTGTCTGTGCAATGCAGACCCTCACCGGCTGACAGAGAATCATCCTTCACTTACACTGAGGCTTCTATGAAGCTGCAGGGAAAGTGCCGGTCAGTAATGGGGCCGGGTAGAGAGGCAGATCGGTTTATGGGAGGGGGGAGGAGGCAGAGGGGTTTATGGGAGCCACCCTCCCATGCACCACTCTGGCTCCTCCCCCTCCCATACGCCACTCTGCCTCTCTACCCGGCTCCCTGGTGTCTTGGGAGGGAGGAGGAGGCAGAGTGGAATATGGGAGGGGGGAGGAGGCAGAGTGATGTATGGGAGG
>VKOC01021134.1:0-14096 GCA_009364415.1 Spea multiplicata | reverse complement strand
CAAAGCAAAGCAGAGAAACTAAAGCCGGACAGATATGCAGCTCCGCAGCCAGGGCAGAACGTGACAATAGAGACTCAAGTAAGAGACACTCCACCTCTATTAAATCAAGAAGATATTCCATGAGTGGATCTCTTGTCTGTTTGCTGTCTCATGGTATTGGGAACTGCGGAACCCATCGAAGAGTTCTTTTTTAAGGAGAGTATTGTTTGCTGTATAACTCGGTAATAAGTAACACAAAAAAAAACAGAAGACAGATGTATCTGGTATAAGATACTAGAACCCCATACTCCCCAGCAAGTTACTGGTTATAGACTATAATACATAATTGTGTTGCTACCCAACAACTGGTAGCTGGCCCATGTGTCCAACTTTGCAAACCTCACGACAAGTACTATCCAAACTTTCCTGGCTAGAATATTCAGATAGAGTTGGATCAAATAAGTAAACCAGATTATTAAAGCTACTTATTCAACTCAGTTCAATGGAAATTTTCTCACTGTATCAGACATCATAAAATTAATGATGTAATACAACAGATGTTGGTTTTTCAGGGAGGCTGGGACCATACAAAAACCTTTTTAAGTTGCCAGTTGGACAATGCTTTAGGTAATAAAAGGACTTGTAGAAAAGAACGCCACAAAGGAGTAAATGCTAAAATCAATTTACATTTTTTTTTTAATCTGTGCTCTTTTTTTGGTAGCTTTTTGACGATTGTTTCTTACTTGTGGCTTTAGAATGCTCTCTTAAGTATTTAAAGTACACATTCTAAAATAATGCCCCCAACACTAAAGAAAAACAAGCAATAGGGTGGACTAGTCTTCTAGGGGAGGATGTATTCATTGTGGTTATGTCCAGATATTGCCAGATAAACCAGTGTTGTGTTCATCTATCATACAGTAAACTTTGGACAAAATATATGTGAGACTTATGCATACCTATTACCAAACTAAAATCCCACCCCCTTTGTGTAATTGAACTTTGAATAATTTTCCTTTTCTTTGCAGTGGTATTATGTTATTGTTTATTAACTTCCTTTTTGCTCTGCCCTGTACAATTTAAATTGGTTCATAACAAAAAGGCAATTATTACATACAGACACAACAGTAGTTGAGGACTATTCCCCGTGAGCTTGCAATCTAGCCTCATGGCATAACATGGAACATTTTTAGCAAGAATGCTCGGCTTATGGTTGCATTATTTATCCAGTATTTTCTTTATAAAAAAAATAGTCATTGTTGATGTTTGTTGTCCCCAACCTTTGTCAGTAGTATCTGAAGGCTACGCTGTTTTCTACTCGTCGACGCTTAACACTGCTCAAAGAAAGACTTTTTGTCGGTGAATTTTTTCCTGGGATGTATCCACAGAATGGCAGGCATTGAGATTTTTTTTGGCAGCATATAAGGAGAATGATTATATTCTAAATCTTTCTCTATCTATTAAATTTACGCATATGCAAGGAAAACCATTATAATCGTAAAGAAGGCATCAATGGGCAATGTCGTTTATTCTGAGTTAAGGACTTTTAATACAACATCAGGAGCCAGTCGTTATATACATATATATATATATATATGTTTATATTATATACACCTATATTTATATATATATATATATTACAACTTATGTTGTAAGTAGCTAGCAATGCAATCAATCTCTAGGGTTTCCCTAAGAATTGCTGGCATGTTCACACCCTCCTCCTTCTAATTATACTTTGAAGCAGAATTCTATTTTTGCCATTCAGTGAGTAGGGGATTTAATGTTGCCTGCGCTGGCGTCTGCAGTATTTCTGTATCATCTTACAGACAGCATATTTGTCATAAAACGCCTTCAATGTAAAAAATGAAGTCATGTGTTTTGATGGAACTTTCCCTGTGGTATAATTTAACGCCGTGTGCGCCAAAGGGTTGTGGTGCACCAACTCTTCACAACATGTAAACATGTAATGCTATCTGCTTCGGCACTCACTTTTTTTTCCTGCAGTGCAAATTGTAGTACTGACAATGAACAAAAAATATACATGTAATCCTCAAGCAAGTACTGCATGAATATTTCTAATTCAATATGAAAAATAATATAACAATTTAATTATATAAGCTGCTCTTATATATCATGGTTATTTTACTAATTAATTATATGATATTAAGTACATTTATTACATATTATATAATGTTGAAAACTTTCAATAGATAAATTACCTGTTAGCATGACAAAAGTTACTAGTGCACCTGAGCGTAAGTACCAGGAAAATGATATATCAATATGTGGTGGGACATATTAAATAAGTTTTTGCTCATATTCTACGTTATCATCAATAACATCAATATTTTGAGCCTGTATATTTTTTTGCTAGCTATATATTTCATTGGCGTTGAGGCATTAACATCCCCAATTTCCTGTCTGGGAGAGGAAGTCACTGCAGGAAGTCACTGCAGGAAGTATCGCGGTGCTTGCGGCATCTTCCCCAATTGGATGATCAGGTGAGGGGGCCACCGCAAGTGCATTTATACCAATCCAAACCCACAAGTCTAATATATATATATATTATATTATATAATATATATATATATATATATAAATTATATATTATATATATTGTTAGCTGGGATCATATACCACACAAGGTTGTATCTTTTTAGAAATTATAGTCCTTTTTGTGAAAAGGTCTGGCAAACAAAGCATGAAATATAAAACAAAAAAGAAAAGCCTTGTTGTAGACCAGTTGTAGCCGACTATCGTTGGACGGCTTACCTGCTGCCAACAAAATATAATGAAGCACAGACCTTTTTCATTTGTAAGAAATAGAGTGTTGGGGAGAAATGCAATCTCATTCACTGCTTGTGTGTTTCTCACCTGAATCCCTCACAGGGCAATTTTTGTAGCAGCCTCCTGCTGCTGATTGCTAACAGGTGAGTAAAAATCTTGGAGATCCAGAACTCCTGGACTGGACTCCTCACCTGCTGCAAGTAAACTATGTAGTGGAGCACTGGGCCTCCCTTCTCTCCAAATGCTCCACCCCAGGGACCCAATCTTAACTACAGAAATTCCTTTATTTTGACTGTAACAAAACATTCTCCCCGGGGGGAGTACACATTGTACTGCAGCATTTTCCATCAAATATATATGCCATCCACCACCATGCCCGGCTCCCTGTCACAACATATAACAATGTATATTAATTATAAACTGTTTATTGAATATTGTTTAACCTATATACTATAACTATAACTAAACCCCCAGTGCACAGCAGGTTAAATTCCCTCACTGTATCAACTTCTACCACTTCTGTTCATCAACCATTTTTTCCACAACAACTTAAGGTATTTATAGACACCTAGTTTAAAGCAAATAGTGCATGCAATCACAAGAGATAATGCTAATAATAAAAAAGCAATATGTAATAATACATGTCAAGCTAAATAGTAAAGTAACTAAAACTAGAAAATTTACTTCATTCCTCTTAGTAAATGTGTATATATAGATATGTAGTGGTACAAATATGTAGACTGCACCCAAAGAGCATGTAGGTGATTGTACATTATTTATTGCAGGGTAGGCTATGGATGCTACCTAATCAGGTTTCATCTGGATTGTCTTGGACGAAAGAGGTAAGTATTGGTCCACTGTCTTACCTTTTTTAATATCCTGGGGAAGGAAGGACAGTGTTGAAAAAGAGTAAGTGAGAGCGTTGATGTGTTGTAAAAGCTACAGTTTCAAGGCTTTAATGAGCTGTAGGTGTTTAGGCTGTGGAGGTGACCTTCACTTCTTTCCTTCTCTCCTCTCCCCTTTTTCTATCTCCGCTTATACAGATCCTTTATTTCCTGTCCTTTCTCTCCTTTCATATTTTCTCTTCGTCTCCTTTTCTCCACTATGTCTTCTTTTTTGTCTATCTTCTATATTTTATCTTTTATTTAATATCATCTGGCTGAGGGCGATGGAATCTGTGGTCCACACAGAAGCCCATTGTCACACTAGGTATAGTAATCAGGATGAGGATATGCAATTCAAAGTTGATATCACCTGGTACGCAGAACAGGAATAACAGAATCGTAGTCAAGGCAGGCAAAAGGTCAAGTATACTGGAGCAGGACTCAGAGTGTCAAAATTCAGTGATAAGACAACAACAAATGCCAATGTTAAGCACGGGTATGGTACTTTTTTAGTTAAAAAAAGTATTAAAAAAATATTAACTTGTTATATATACTTGTTTAATATTAACTTATTAAAATGCATATATGTGTTTTTGTTTTTTTAATTATTGGTTGGGAAGTTTCTGTTAGGGGCACCTATCACGTTACAATCACTGATGATGCTGGGATTGGGCTTTTTAACCAGCTACCTGCTTTAGCAACAAAAGTTTTAAACCCAATGATTTCCCTGTCCTCTGGTATGGAAAATGTTTATGTGCTGGATTGCTGCAATGAAAGCTTCAAGGACTGGAATGCACAGCAAGGATTTTTCCATAGCTTCAAGCATTATGATTTTATAAACTATGCTCATTTATCTTGTGTAGCCCTGAGCGAAAGATTCACCAAATATTAAATACCGTACTAGTCAACATGCAGATCTGAAATTAAGGATTATCCTATTAGACCAGTGGTTCTCAACCTTCCTAATGCTGCAACCCTTTAATACAGTTCCTCATGTTGTGGTGACCCCCAACTATAAAATTATGCAATTATATATTGTGAAAGATGTGTTTTCCGATGGTCTTAGGCGACCCCCTGTGAAAGGGTCGTTCGACCCCCAAAGGGGTCGCGACCCACAGGTTGAGAACCGCTGTATTAGACAATCATTGCAATACTTCTAATAAACTAATTCTATCTGTTGATGAGGAAGCTGCCGTTGTTGTCAGTCATGTGATATTCTCAGAAACCCCCTTTTGCACATTTTCACCCCTTTCGCCATACATGGTGTGTATGTTATTGTCAGACATAAAAACTAGAATTGTTTTCATAAAACAAAACAGAACAATATTTTTAAAAACATATTTTTAATCTTAGTAATAAAAATATTGGTGGGTGTTCCCCATTGAATAATGTAACACAGGGGACATTTCAAACTGCAGTAGTCCCTGATGTATCGCTCTATCTTTCCATAGGGGAAGGAATCATAAATTCTGGGCTGTTTGTGATTGAGTATATAAGCCAATCCTCTGTAACTCATGGAGACAAAAGTTATAAAACTGAGCAAACAAATCCAAGAGGTTTTGATGTATAGAAAAATTCAGATGTTGTAATACATGAGTGCAACGTCATGTCCTGTCCATATAATACGCATTGTGACTTGATGTAATGGATGTTCCATCTGTTTTTCCAAATATTTGAACAATGTACATTTGATACAGTTTATTCAAGGACAGTACTTACATTATATTCAAGGCAAACTGGGGCACATTGCAGAACAGAAACATCAGCAACTTTACCAAGTATATACAGGTACAGCATTTGTTTACAGTCAATAATAAAAACAATGCTCTTGAGAAAATAACTAATGCAAGACACAAAGAAGCAACCATATTCATGACATCCAGCAAAAACATTTTCCAGGGGAACAAAATAGTGGTGACGATATGACAGATGCCCAAGAGCTGAGGGGACCAATAGAGTGAGGATTGGAAATCAATCATCCTCCTCAAGGTAAACTGCAGGCTGGAGTCACAGATGGGTGACACAGGATGCGAGGAGTTAATGCAGAATGGATGATCAGACACTGCCGAGTTCGGTACACAGGTAGGGCAATACAGGATCAGAATCGCTACGCAGAAGAGTGGCAAGCCAAGGGTCAATAACAGCAAACACGATCTTCAACGAAATAGCAGGACCACAACAGGGTGTCAGCTCTTAACAGTTCTACCCTCGCATCCATCCACGTGTCGCAGCGCGCCTCCTGTTGCACGTCACTGGCGTGCCTGCAGACGGGAAGCGGAGATGGCTGTGATGGCATGTACTCGCTCCGAGCGGCTGCGCAGCTTGGGACCTCAGCCACGTGACAACAAGTAGAAGTGAGACATGGAGATCCCCACAGAGCCATTTGATGAGTCCACAATTTGGACACTGTACATGCAGAGTTTCCAGCAGTCCTGATTACTGGGATACTTGCTGGGACCCTTAACTCCTGGGATATAACCCAATTTACTAGGTCTATCCCATTTCAAGTTATGCCTTGGGAATTCTTTATTCTTTGGGGGCCTTATTCTTTAAAGTCTTAAATATGTCCTAAATAGAAGCTAAACATTCATATTTGAAGTACGGTTCTGTAGTTCAAATGTTAGAAAAAAACCCACATATGCTTTTCCCATGAAAATACACAGCCTCATGGGAAAAACTAAATGCTTTAAAACAATTATTTTCATTTCAAACAAAGCCCTCTAAATTTGACTAAAAGGCTAATGTCACATCACATTTAAATCATAGGACTGAAGAAGATGGCAATTCAAATAAACTGCTTTGTTAAAATTAACTTCAAGATTACGCTCAGATAGTTACTACACATCATCACACTATAACTTTAACCCTTTAAGAGAATAAATGGGGGGATAACATTTCACTAAGATGTAATATATATATATATATATATATATATATTATATATATATATATATATATATAAATAAACTGTTTATATTATATATTAACAGTCATTTGAAAAAGAAAGTACATCCCCTTTGAATTTTTGGATTTACATATCAGGATATAACAACAATCAACTGCTCCTTAGCAGGTAAATACAACCTCAGATGAACAAAAACACTTGACATATTACATTGTGTTATGGTTTATTTAACAACAAAAAAAGAAAAAATGGAGAAGCCGTGTGTGAAAAACAAAATACCCTTATGATTCAAAAGCTTGTAAAACAATCTTCAGCAGCACAAACCTGAAGTAATCGTTTTATTATGACTTTACCATTCTCTCACATCATTGTGGAGGAACTTTGGTCCACTCTTCTTTACATTGTTGCTTCAGTTCAATAAGATTTGCAGAGATTTGATTATGTGCAGCTGTCTTAAGATCCCGCCACAGCATTTCAATCGGGTTGAACTTTACTGGGCCATTGCAACACCTTGATTATTTTCTTTTCCAGCCATTATGTTGTAGATTTGCTGGTTTCCTTGGGATCATTGTCCTGTTGCATGATTCAATTTCGGTCTAGAATACTTTGGCATTAGGAGGAGTTCATGGTCGACTCAATGACTGCAAGGTTCCCAGGTCTTGTGGCAGCAAAACAAGCCCAAATCATCACCCCCTCCTCCCCAGGTGCTTGACAATTGGTATGAGGTGTTGCTGTGTATATGCAGTGGCACTGGACATTATGGCTCAAAAATTCCACTTTGATCCAGAGGACATTGTTCCAGAAGTCTTGTGGTTTGTTCAGATGCAACTTTGCAAACCTAAGCCATGCTGCCATGTTCTTTTTAGAACGACAAGGCTTTATCCTGGCAACCTTTCCAAACAAATCAAACATACAGTCTCTATCTAATTGTACTTTTGCAGTTTCTCTGAGCTTTGCATGGTCTGACCTTGGGAAGATTGTTAATTGTGCTGAATGTATTCCACTTTTGAATAATCGTTGTCACTGTAGAACGATGGACATTGCATTGTTTGGAAATGGCCTTGTAATCCTTTCCAGATTGATGGGCAGCAACAATTGATTTTTTAAGATCACTGCTGAAGTGATCACACTGATGATCAATTAATCAAGGGCATTTGATTAGCAGCACATGTCTTAATTCCTATGGAAGCAGTAAGGGTGTACTTATTTTTTCCACACATAGCTTCTCCATTTTGGCTTTATTTTTGTTGGTTAGGTATTGGCATGGTGTAATATGTCACGTGTTGTCGTTCATTTGAAGTTGTATTTACCTAATTTTTAGATCTGCTGAGGAACAGATGAATGTTATTATGTCCTGGTATATAAAACCATAGAATTCAAAGAAGGTATATTTCCTTTTCTCATGTCTATATATATATATATAATTATATATATATATATATATATTATATATATATATATATATATATAAATATATATATATATAATAAAGTGCTATTCCCCCATTCATTTTATCAAAGTGGACTTCTAGAAAGCAGAATTCATGGTTCCATCAATTATGGGTATGGGAAGTTTCCCTGGTCCTAAAGCAGCAAGGTATCCCTAGACCATCACACTGCCACCATCGTGTTTGATTGTTGGTGTGATATTCTTATTGCGGAATGCTGTGTTAGCTTCATGCCAGATGTAAAGGGACCGGTGTCTTCCAAAATGATAATTTTTTGACTTAATAGTCCACAGAATGTCCACTAAAAGTATTGGGGTCATCAAGCTGCTTTTTTTGGCAAATGTAGAAGAGCCTTTGTGTTATTTTTGGTCAGTAGTGTGGCAAGTGAAGCCTGCAGTTCTTTACGTGTTAAACTGGGTTCTTTTGTGGCCTGCTGCAATCTTGACGCAATTTAGGTAGGCCAGCCACTCCTGGGAAGGTTCACCATTGTTCCATGTTTTCTCTATTTATATTTAATGGCTCTCACTGTGGTTTGCTGGCATCCCAAACCCAGACAGGTTGTATTTCTTTGATGTCTAGATTCAACGAGGCTGGCAATTAGCATGCTTGCACATGCCTAGTTAAATGTAACCTAATTATTAATTTAATTTGGTTTATTTGTTTGTGTGTCTTTTTCACACAGGGCCAGGTAGGGTTGGTTAGCTTTTTTCTCTCTATACATGACATCATCATTTAAAAACTGCATTCTGTGTTTACTCAGGTAATCTTTGTCTGATATTAAAATTGGTTTGATGATCTGAAACATATACAAGTGTGAAAAATATGCAAATATATAATAAATTGGGAAGGGCCAAAAAAACGCTGAGAAGTTACCATATATTTAAATGTATCTTCTCAAATAAACCTATCTTTTAACAATAAAAAAATTGTGTTGATAACAAAATGCCCGTCTTAAGCAGCTGACCTCCTTAGAATAATGAAGGTTGTTTTAAATCACAAATTCTTTCTTCCACTCACCCACCCCTGAAACGTAAAAGCAGCAAAGCCATGTTAATCCTCAACACTACGGGGGTTCCCCAAACGTCCAAACTAAATATATCTGTCCTGTCTCACTGTACATACTGTATGTTCTGGCTTTCACTGTGATACTGTGACATTTAAAAGGTATTGAAACTATTTGGACCATGACCTGATACTATTTTAGTCACTTTATCAGCACCCAGTAAAATTCTGCTTTCAACTTTGTACAACCAGTACTTGGTCTGTAGTTAAAATATTTTACAGCTGACCTAGAATTATTTTCAGATTCTAGAATGATCTTTTCCGTTTCTTATTTGCATGTCAAACTCTACTTTATGAAATCAGTTATTATATCTTTGAAATGTGTCACTTGGTAAAAGAAAAAGATCCAATCCCAATGTGATTTTAGTGTTAAGCAAGGGATCCTTGTATACATACATATAAATATTTGAAACCCACTTAAAGCAAATCTGCCACTTTTTCAAATCTTAAATTTTGCAGTTTAGCATATAAAAAAATATATACATACATCCATACATGTATTTACCTCACCCAGGGCAGCACAGAAGAAAACTGAGGAGGACTGTGCCGACTTGGCATAGCCCTCCATAGTGATCATGCTGGGGAGATCTTCCTTTAAACCTGTAGTGGAGTTACAGGGAGCTTGATGATCTTATCAGGCTCCCACTTATGTGGCAGATGGGTTATGCCCCTCTGGACCTGCCACCCTGGACCAGAACACATATGTGTGTGTATATATATATATATATGTATATATATATGTATGTATACATATATATATATATCTTATACCTGTTTTCTGTATTTGTATGAGTAATTCTACCCACTACGTTAATTATCTTCTTTTATTATGTTATTGTTTGTCCTTAGTGGCAGCTGGGTGGCACCACACGAAAATAACTAAATGTGCTAGTTCTGTCACAGTTTGCCACAAATCTCACATGCTGCGTGGCCTACAGTTTCCTTAAATATGTTGTAGCTGAATGAAGATTCTGCATTATATAAATTAGACAAGCTGAAAACTGTGATCCAAAACTAATGTTTACAAGACTTCATAACATTTCAGGTTCCTACATTAGGGAGGCTGTTTAGCAAATTGCGTAGATGAAATTTGTGAATGTCTATTATAGCTCTCCAAGGAGTAACAGGAACAATTACAGGGAATGGCACTTCCGTTGTTGGTACTTATGTTCCCAGGACGTTATTGTATCATGTTTTTGTTAAAGTAAAACAATGTACTTCTTAAGCTGGGCTGTGTTCATATGATACATTCAAGCACATCTGGCACTTTAATTACCATTTTGAACACTGAACACGGACACTAGTGTCTGCAGCGTGGTGGGAACCTTTGGCACATGAATGTGATTTAATTCCTTCACAAAACAGACATCATTGTGATGAAAATAAAGGAATTTATGAATCTATATCTGACTATATGCCCCTGGCCAACAGCGCCAAACTCTCCAGCGGTAGATTGGGTGCTGCGGCGTGTGAGTATGCCCAGCCACATTCTACATGGGTATAAAAAATGTATCATGAGGTTACAAATATATAGCTGTTGGCAACACGTATGTCATCAGGGGGCAACTGGCAGGGCTGCCCTGTCATCACTAGTCTAGCCCTGCTGTGCGTAGTGCAAGTTCTTGTGTAACTTGCATGAGTCTGTGAATTGTGTGTCTTTCTGAGATTGCTGTGTGCTATATTATTTTTTTAATTTATGTATTTTTTCTGGGGGGGAAATCATCTGATTGGTTGCCGTAAGTGACCAACTGGATCTAGGCTGTAAAACACACAAACAAATATTTTCCTGAGTTCTTTATTTATCTAGCTCTGACTATGATCAACTTTTAGGTGTTGATACTACAGTATGCTGTATGTCTGTATCTTACACAGCACAGTGCAGTTATCATAATTCTAATTCTAATACTTGTTTATGTAATTTTAACCTCTACCTAACCCTGAATGCAACCCTATCTAAACACATACTACAACATTTACATTAAAAAGTACATATAGGGTCAGGATAAAAAAAATACTAATATTTTAAAGTTGGGTCTTGGGACTCATTGAATGAACGACTAAGTGAATGAGTGAGTGAATGTTGTGGGCAGTGTGTTTAGGGGCAGAAAATGGAACAGCCAGGCTGTTAGGGGAGCAGAGGTGGCACATGTATACTAATTAAGGGGCAGGGGTGGCACAGACAGACTACTTAAGGGGCAGGAGTGGGACAGCTAGGCTACTTAATGGGCAGAGTTAGGATAGGCAAACTACTTAAGAGGCAGTGGTTGCACAGGGAGGCTACTTAACAGGCAGAGGTGGCACAGGCAGGCTGTTTCAGGGGCAGAGGTGTGACAGTCAGGCTGTTTCAGGAGCAGCTGGGACACAGGCAGGCTGCTTCAGGGGTAGAAGTAGCACAAGCACGCTGCTTCAGGCAGGCTGCTGAAGTGCCTACACTAACATACCAAAAGACAAATGTTTACATATAGCCAGACACACACGCTAACATACCCAAAGACACATGTTCACACACTGACATATACCCCCCACACACATACTAATATTGGCAGACACACACTAATATACCCACCCACACACACATACACACGTAGACAGACACACACAAGAAACTCAATTACCCAGTGAACATTCAGCTCATCTTTGATGCAGGAGGTGGGAAAAGGGGCGAATGCATATGGGGAGATTATGCAAAATTCGCACAAAAGACACTACGGAAACTTAAAGGAGTCACACAACTACCATACGGATTTACTTAAATTTTCTTTCTCAAAAATAACACAGAAATTGATACTGTCAGTATAATGAACCAACTTTTAAAGTTTTTAAATGTGATTACGACTTTGACCGTATCTATGGTCATTTTACCAATTCTTTAAATAGTTTCAGATTTTTGTTGGGAGTATTCAATGAGAACCAACTGCTTTTAAATTAACTACTTCTAATTTACTAATTATGAGAGTAAATAGACCCCAGGAATTTTTATTTGATAGCAGATACAAATCTTGTGCTTAGTGTTTCAACTGAGAAGAAAAGGCATTTTAGCACAGATTTTCCATAAGACGTCACAATTGTAGTTAAACCTCTAAAAAGCTACCTGTGTGCCTGGTTGTGATCCTGTAGACATGGGAAAAGAAGGAGAATGAAACTCAATGAAAACTCACAAAGCTGTAAATAGGGCTCTTGGCATCTGGGACAGGGTCAGAGGTCCTGCTCCACACTGACTTAACATCTGCATTTGGAAGCGGAAGGATGCGCAGGAACACTGCTGCAGGGCACATCATGCACATCCTTAATCTGCGTCACCTGGGGTATCTGCCCTCTTGCCCGATGGAAGTCACTGTCTGATTCAGAAGACACATGGCCATCTACATCCATAATCTAAAAATCATAGTATGTAAATTTGTACACAATTTGGAAGGACTAAGTTAGGTATGTGACAGCTGAAGCTGGGTGATATTGTTGCAAGATCTGAAGTGGAACAGACTGTTTATGCAGAAAACTAATATACGGAGGGATTATAAAATGATGATATACCGTATTTATCGGCGTATTACACGCTCCGGCGTATAACACGCACCCTCGCCGAAACCGGAAGTGCGGGGGACGCGGCTACAGAAAGTTATCGGCGTATAACACGCAGGTAGGGTTTAAACTTATTTTTTTAGATATAAAAGTGCGTGTTATACGCCGATAAATACGGTAATATAAAACATTTGGACAGTTTCATCAATGGGAATGAACTGACAGTAGCAAGTTTTTTTTAATCTAAGCATCTCCAATCTTCAAGTGTTGCAGGTCCGTATGGCAGTGAAAAGGTTAATCTGATTTACAGCCCCTGTTTCCTGGAAAATGACCAAATACATACTTGTGGCGCCAGCTCTCCTTGCTACCAGCTGAACACAGTGTGCCTGTTTAAGGTCACCCTGATTTTACAGTAAAACAGACACTGAAATTAGCACGGAGATGCTCTTGCGGTTTGTCTGTACAAGACACACCTTTCAGATTTTAATTGGAAGAGAAACATGTTCTGTTTAGCGAGAGGACATTATAAAATAGTTACTTTTATTTGTAGCAATTAGAATAAGGATTTTATATAATTTTCAGTAAAACAAATCCTGACAACTCTGAGAAGCAGTGTTTGAAAGCATCATTTTTGGTGCTTAGGTTATCTCCTCATTTACTGGGGTATAGGGAATTCATGCACAGGGGATTAAGATCGGCCTTGGCACTTTAAGGCCAGTGGATTACAAAACAACATACGTACGTATCTGGGAACTCTCCAGGTTTGACGTAGAGAACTCCCGGAGAAGCACCGGTTCTCTGGGTCAACACTTGTATCCTCCACGTCCTGACATGCCACGCCCATTTCCCTTTTAAATGGGGGTGTTTCCCGGGATGTCAGCAGGAATGGCCATCAGTGGGAACGGCCACTGATATCAGCGGGACTGCCCCAACGTCGGTAGGACCACCCCCAACATCATTAGTCGTCCTGGCCTCGTTCCGAAAGGGTAGGATCTAGGTAGCCGGAGACCAAAGGTTCCCAGGTATGCATATGTGTGGCTGCATGTTGGATATGCTCTTCTACTTTTACCTTATGCATAATTGTGTATTTAGCCGGCTAATCTACACTATAAAATAAGATTTGTCGCACAAACTGCAATAAAGGTACATGGGTGGAACCATCTGGCACTGCCGCACCGCCATTTTTTTGGCGGGTTGACCAATGGCCAGTCTGAGCCGATTCAACCGAAAAAGTGAAACAGCAAAAGAGGGGCATGTTTGTTTTAGAGGGTGTAATTAGAGGCGTGGCTAGGAATTTTATATTTTTTTAATGTTAATTATGCACATTATTGCAACATTTTAAAAACACTAGGATACACTTATATAAACCAAATATTATGAGCTTCTTGAAAAGAGGAACATCAGAGGAGGAAAAAAGGAAAAGCGGAATTTGGGTCTCAAAAGAGGAAAAATTGGGAAGTGTACTCATTCTACTCGTGTGATTAAAATTATACTATTATTATTATTATCCAGGAAG
>VKOC01021132.1:0-61106 GCA_009364415.1 Spea multiplicata | reverse complement strand
CATATATACCAATCCACACATATATACCAATCCACACGTATATACCAATCCACACATTTATACTAATACACACATACATACCAAACCACACATATATACTAATCCACACATATATACTAATACACACACATACCAATCCACTCTCACTTAATGCTTTCCTACCTTTCCTTTCTTCTTTCAGCTTCTTTTCCTCTTCTTCAGTTCTTCTGTCTTCTCTTCTTCCGGGTCAGAGGGCACGGACAGCGGTGGGCGCGGCTTCAGTGCTGTGCGCCGGGATCTGACAACAAACCCCGGCGCACAGCAGCTGTTGCCGCGCGGATCACAAGGGAGCGGTATAGGAGGTCTGTTAAAGACCTCCGATACCGCTCCCTTGCGAGCCTGCTCCTCCAGCGGCGGACATTACTGTCCGTCTCTGGAGGGGTGCCGGGTGCCCTGTGCGGTTGCACACCCCAAAGGTCGGCCCTGCTCTAAGGGGCCGGGAAGCCCCCACCAGGGCTGGCCTTACGGGTCTGCGGCCGCACAGAGTTTAAATAAAACATCGGGGGTTTTTTCCAACTTTATTTAACATCCTCCGTGTTAAATAAAGTAAAAAAAACTTTATTTAACATGGAGGATGTTAAATAAAGTTAAAAAAAAAAACCCGATCTTTTTATTTAAACATTGTGCGGCCGCAGACCCGTAAGGCCGGCCTTGGTGGGGATTTCCCGGCCACTTAGCGTGGCGGACCCGGTCGCAGTTGCGGCGGGCTTAAGGGGCAGGTGCCCCTTATACCCTGCGTTAATGCGGCCGTAGGTAGGGTAGGGGCCTGGAGCTGCAGCTCCATCAGCCCCTAAATCAATGCGGCCCTGCCGTGGCCCGGCCCACCGGGCAAATGCCCGGTGTGCCCGATGGCCAGTCCGGGCCTGGTGGCAGAGATTCATGTATTTGGTGGATCTGCATGGATATAAAGGCAGAAAGTCCAGAAAGTGTGTTACAACTTTCTATTTGGTCTCACAATTGGATTCCAATGCAATTTTAATTGAGGAATTACCTAAACAATCTAAAACAGAACATTCTGTAATTCAAACTCACACTCTTCAGTTCTTAAACATTAAAGTTCCTCTAAAATCAACCAACCCTGCAGTAGTATACCCATTTTGAGCTGGACAGTCTGCAGCTGTTAAATTGCAACTAAATCTGAGTTTCAGCAATTACTGGACGACTTTACATTCCCTGTCTTGTGACTAACGAACAATTAAAAAGAAAAAAAGGCTAACAATTAATTTTGTTAATAATTATTCTACCCTGTGTATGCGTAGGTCTGTGGAACGTTCAACATAAAATATTATCCTAGTTTATACGCCTCCATAAATGGCGACGATAAAATATCCAGAAGATGCTTAGGTTTCTCTGCATCGTTCTAAGCATAGACATATCCCTTTATTGAAACAGAAATGCAATTTTTCATTACTGATCTACAATCCATTATACTACCCTCTAGAGTTCGAACATAATGTATGAGCTGTAGTGTAAGGTAGCTCTGTGCAAAGACCAATTTTCTTTATTCTTGCAAAAGATCCCATATCTATTTTTTCTAACATCAGCATTTTAGTTTTGCTATTCTGATTTTTTTCTGGGTGTAAATGCACTTCTCAGTTAACCTCTTCACAGCATGCCATTATCAGGTCATGCAGTGCGTAGAAATTAACCATTTTTCATCCGTGTGTGTGTCTGGAAAGTTGTCCTTCCATCGCCTGGTGTAAGTGCACGTTGATTCAGCAAAGATATGCTATATTCGAACCTGGTAATAAAACAAGGTGTCCTATAAACAGAATTCCAGTAATTTAAGAACAAATAATTGTATTATAGTAGAGTGATGTTATATTCGCAAGCAACCACACCAACATTTTTGAGCTCCTCAAGAATGAACGAAACCAGGACTGGAATAAGGAGCAGATAAATTCAGTTTCAAAGCAGAGGGACTGTCCTTTCTAAAGAGGGCATCTGATGAACATTTCATCCTTAAATAATTAAGAGAATATTTATAATTTTTGTGCCTGGTCCAATTTCGTTATACACGCCTCTTGATATCCCTGCTCTATCATGCCCCTCCATTATCTCTGCCTTCGCTCCTGTCTATTCTAGATTACCTTTTCTTCTGTTCCTTCTATTTCTGTGAGTCTTATTGAATATGCCGTTCACCACTGGCCCTAAGACGTGCAATTGTTGGCTTGGAGAGTATGAGAGGAGTTGTACTCCACTGCACCCAAGGTTTCTTATACATATACACACATACATATGTGTTATTTCTCAACATTCTTTATATATGAATACCATATGTGTATTCTGAGCACCATAGTATTATAACTGTATAACTGTAGCCATTAAAAATGCAAGTATTATGTTATTAAAAATACAAAATAATAATTTAATTAGAATGTCAGTTCTGGTTCTTATATTAAAAAATGATCTCAGGACCTTTTTTTCTTCTTACCTGTTACCAGTTCACTTATTAACATTTACAGTTCAGTGTACACCTATTAACACATACATTTACGTGTTTCTAAGCTTGTAGGATTTAGCAAGCTGGAGTGTTTCACTTACAGCGGAACCAGTATATATACTATAAACAAAGAGTCAATATACTGCGGCCTGTGCCGTGCTCTACTGGGGCAGGTTTAATGAGAGAACTGGACCTTGCGCTGAGATTTATTCATGCTGTAAAGTTATTCATTTCACGAAGGCCAGAGAAGAACCGTGTCAGCATAATCCATTAATGCAATGCATATTTACCAAGATTTCACTCTTTATTGTTCCACAAGGCTAATAAAAATACAGAGAAACTGGTTATATCGCTTTCAGAGGTCCCCGCAGAGGAGGAGGGAGCGGGAAGAAGATTTTGGAGTAAAACAAGGCAGATTTGAGCAGAAGAGTTTTTTTAGGGAAAATACATGCATGTAACTAGAATTTGACATTTTCATTTTAAAGATTTGTACAGAAGTAAATACTAAATTATTGGCATGCCCGTGTGTGCAGGCATATTTTACATATATATGGATTTATACATGTAAACGTATGTGGGAGGTCCCCAAGACCCTGGGTAGAAATAAGTGAAACAAAGTTCATCAGTTTATTTCTTGGTGGCACGGGCCTACTGCTTTAATATCGCATTAGGGGCCTATTACGTGCAGGCTTAGCTTTAGCTGTTTTGAAGGATGAACTTCTTTGTACAAAATATACTTTCAAAACTGCTAAAACAAGCAATGCTGTTTAAAAAAATAAAATAGTCGAGAATGAGTAGTCCTGGTTCTGACACTAGGTCTGGACTGACCTTCTGTGCTGCAGTGGCTGTGTAATTTTAATGTTGCTGATGTGTCGCGGACAGCATGGTCAGGCAATGCTCATGGAAAGATAGCAATGACATTCAGCTGTCCTTGAAATGAACTGCGCCTTTAACCAAACATGACCAGTCTGTACTTCTTAGCTGGGTTAAATGAAGCTCGCAACCATCGTCATGGTCATCCAGGGGTCCATAGTCAAGTCAGGGACAAGAAAGCTCAGGAAAGTGAAAAGATCCTTTTTCTTTTGAATTAAAACGCAGTTTTGTGGACTGTCTGAATCGGAATCTAGCACCACTATGACCTTTTATCCTTATTTTGTTCTTGTTTATTTTTATACACACTTGCTACCTCTATTTTAGTTGCATGTGTATACATTTTATGAGTGGGCTGGAAAGATACAGAAACTGCTAAACATAATTGGTTCATGACACTCTTTGATGTTTTTCCACAGTAGTCTAGAAAAAGGTTTCCAGGCATCTCACTGTACCCAACTTAAGCTAAAAAATAACAGCTTTTGTTTGATACATGGAACTCTCTCTGTGTCTACATTTGTATCCAAGATGAGGCAAAATGCTCTAGGTTCCTTACTGGGCTTCGATGCTAGCCACCACTTGTAATTTGTTTCTGCAGCCCTAAGCACTATTAAATAGCCTAGCAGATGCGGTTTACAATGCTCATCATTCTCAGACTAGATTATCTAATAACGGGAGCTGCCGTTTCCAGTAACTGTGGAGTGTGACGCTCATAATGGTGAACTAGCCTTTTGGAACTGGACAGGAACTCACAAAGATGTAGTTTGAACTGTGCTCTTGACTGTTTATCCAAAAATGTATAGTGTCTCCCTATCCCACCATGTCATAGCACATCAGCATACCAGGGCAAATTCCAGTAGGACCGTGACTGACAGAGCAAAATGTAGGTCAAGATAGCTTATTGGGTTGGTGTTATAATGCACATGAGTGTGTGTTTCGGCCCTGCAGTGGGGCATTACAGTTGTCTGGGGCCCTTTATAATCTCTTCTGTCAGTTTTCCACCCACTGAGAAGGCCTATGTCTTCTATGTCCCTATGTTACTCTGCCAGCACCGTTTGGAAGGAATCCCTCTGATATTTAATTTCTGCTATAGCCCACCTCCTCCCTTTCCTGCCATCCTGCACTCCATGAGATGTCCCTTTTTCTGATCCTTTCTAGAGAACACAATGTTCAGCAGAGGCCTCTTCATGTCACAGAATCAGCAGTTACACGTATATCACAACGGTCATTAGTGAGCATCCTTCTCTTCCAGCTTGGCCCACAGCACAACGAAGAGACGGGCACAAGCCATAAAACTGAAGCCTCTGTCACCTCCTGTCACCAAGGTGAGGATTTATCCAGTCCTGCACTGTCCTTTCCCTGGATGGATATGAATAATGAATGGATATTTCTTTTCCCCAAGCATTAATAAGGAGCAGAACATTCTCAAAGAAAACTTTCTCTCTCTCAAAAGATATCCTCCTCCTGCAAAATATCAGAGGCGAGATCCATTTCTTATCTCTGCAAGGCCAGAGGGGACAGAGAAGACCCTGTACTTAATTAGATTGCTAGCTTTCCAGAGCACTGGCATGGTTTTTCTAAGCTCATATACTGCTTGAACATCTAAAACCAATTATAACACTTGGAAGGCGTTGCACATACTTCCTCATTCGATAGGTGTCATGGTAAGTGGCTGATTGCAAGTTAAAGCAATATTCAGATTAGTGCAGTCACACTGATTCAGCTCCTTGGTAAGCAATATAGCCATGAAAAATAGATAGGACTGCCCAAATCTGGGCTACTTTGACATAGAAGGGGGCTAAGCAATGGTATTCGTTGGGTATAGGCTGAATTCTTGCTTTGTTTTGTGTACTTATTGGTCATTATTATTCTAGCACTCTGAATGAGTATGCTTTTTGCTTTTTGGTTATGCACTTACATATTTTGTACATAATTTTTTGCTGTGTATATTTGCTCCTTTGGGTTGAGGAGCTCCCTGTCACACAGGTACAAGGAGTAATTTACATACAAAAGACACAACAAACCACACAAAGTTCTTCTTATTATCTTATTATCTCTCACCTTTCTCATTATCGCCGCTACTTCACATTATTTCCCCCCTTTTACTCTCCTCTCGTCCTTTTCTTTCTTCTGAACACGTTGGTCCTGTAGTAAGAGTGTAAGGTCTATTCATACAGACCTGTTTAGTACTCTTTCGCAGTGGGTGAGTGCGGCTTCATGTGAGATCATATCCCGGCTCTCACCATCAATTGCCGGCACACAGTGTGAAGGAGCACCGAATCAAAAGTCTCTATGAACAGTCGTGCTCCCTTCAATTTGGGCCAGTTAGTGTTATGGACTGGCTGCTTTTCTGCTCACAGCTGAAGGCTAATTAACAGCCCATCAGGGTTATTCACATGTCTAGTAATTTCTTCTCCTTAGTTACCACTGCTACTCTCCTTTGGACCAACCCATTATCCAGCCCACAGCCACCCTCTTCTGGCTATTTAAACAGCTAAGGTTCACTTCCTCTTTGCCGCTGTGTTGTTCCTGGCTGCAAGTGCATTCTCCTGTGTTCCTAATTACCTGTGGATTACCTGGCTTTCCCTTGGCGTTTCTCTTGGCTCCTGATTCCTAGCATGTTTCTGACATTGTTGATCCATATTCCTGACCCCAGCTTGTCTGAGCACCCCTCTTGGTTCCTGACCCTGGCTTGTCTTATGGTGTACACTCCTACATCATGATTTGGGTGAACCCTGAAGGCACAGGCAATCCATCGAATGTTTTCACCAGGCTGGACCTGATCCGTACTTCACATCTGACTCCACCATCTCAGCTGCCATTGGCGCAGGCTGCCCTTATAGCAGCTGCCACTTCTGCTTCATCTTCAACTGGGGACTTCGCTGTTGCTAGAGGCAATGATTGGGTCCACCCTGCTTCCCCTAATCAGTGCAGAGGTTTCCTGAACCAGGTCAGTATCTATCTGGAGATGGTACCTCGGGCCTTCCATCTGACAGGAGTAAGTTGGACTTCGTTCCTTACTCTCAGACATGGCCTTGGCATGAGCTAATCCCCTTTGGGAGACACAAATGCCTATAGTACACAATTACCCTGAGTTAGTTGTGTCTTTTAAAAGAATATTTGACCCGGCTTGCTCCACTTCAGCTGGATGGAAGGTTTCTGATTACACCATTGAGTTTCGTACCGCTGAGGTTGGTTAGAATAATGAGGCTCTCGTAACTGCTTTGAAATTGCAGCTCTGGACCACCCCAGAGTTTTTGAGGAACTGGTCTCATATTGCATCCTTATTGACTCCCAAGTTCGTGAGAGACCATCCTTCAGGGAGCGTCTGGAGAGGCCTCCTATCCATTAAGCCATGGAGACCATGCAGCTTGGGTTTACCTATCTTTTAGTTGAGGAGAGGGTCTTTAGGAGGAGGGAAGGCCTGTGCCTTTTCTGCGGTAAGGCAGGTCACCTACAGGGCGAACTTGCCCCACATGTCCGGGAAACACCTGCACCTAAGGCCTGTCACCCATGGAGCGTCTCTGCATCAACTCGCTCTCAAAGAATGGAGACGTTTGCCTGAGGGAGCTTCGTGCCAATCCTTGTCCTCACGGATCATAAAAACCTCACTTATATGTCAGAGGCTAAGTAGGTGACTTTGAGGTAGGCTCGATGGGCCTATTTCTATCTCACTTTAATTATGTGGTCTCATATCTGCCAGGGACCAAAAATGTCTGGGGTGATGCCCTGTCTTGACAGTTCTTGAATGCTAAGGAGTAGCTACTTTGGCTACTCTTCTTTGGACCAGCCCATTATGCTGCCCACAACCAGCCCCTTCTGGCTATTTAAACAGCTAAGGTTCACTTCTTCCTTGCCTTTGTGCTGTTTCTGGCTGCAAGTGCATTATCCTGTGTTCCTGATTACCTGTGCATGGTCTGGCTTTCCCTGATGTCCCTCCTGGCTCCTGATTCCTGGCTTGTTCCTTACATTGCTGAGCTCCGTATTCATGGTATACGCTCCTGGATCACGATTTGCCTTTATTAGAATAAAGGTGTTTTGCACTTTATGTTTTATGTCCATCTGGTTCCTAGTCCTTTACAGTTAGCAGGAGATCCATAATCTGCCCAACTGGCCCTGCTCCTCCAGTGTTGGATGTCACCTAACCAGGGTGCTCCAGGCAGCCTCATTCTGAGACCAACTTCCTCACATTATCAACAAAAACCCTTCAGCGGTCTTTCTGTTGAGCCATTTGTGTTCTTGTAGGCCCAGATGGATCTCTCTTCATATAATACTGTATAAATATTCAGATGTGAACTGGTCTGGAAGGATATGAATATAAAAAAAGCAACATAAATGTAACTGATGGTGATCCCCATTTCAGGAAAATGATTGGGACTTTAACATTATATTAACTTCTAGGGGTTACATTTTATAATGAGTATTCAGATTGGCTCATGGTCTAGTTTACGTTTAAATATTGCTTCCCTCGTCCCTTTACCTCTCTGTGTTCTGTATTCACCATTATTGTATGTATGATAAAATTAATCTGGTGCCAATGTGGTCTTTGCAATCCCTTGCCATTATGCTATGCATTATGTATGTTAATCCTTTCCTGTTTCCTGTGTTTGTCAATTTCCCCTCCCCTGATAAAGTGGCTATAAAAGTGTCCCAATAAAGTGTTGAATATCTAAATATTCCATGTAATATCTATACATGGGACCCCTCTACAGCAAATATGACTAGGAATTCATTATTCATCATGTTCATTATCAGTGTATAGATTCCTGATTATACAGAGTGCATTGTGTTATAGGAATATTATTGCAGCGTGTTCTCTGTCACTTTAATTGGTACACAAAATTATGCTGTATATTCATTTTCAGAAGCCTGTTTGTTAAGATCCTGTAACGAAGTAGCTTTACGTTTTATTCCTGTCATTAGTTGGGAATAAACATTAATTATCAAGAAGTCTTTCCATTAATTGGAGAAAAGGAGGAGTCTAAAGCTAGACGGTATAAGTGTTAGAGGAGCTGCCATGGCTGCCACTGGGAACATCAGATGAACTGCTCATTATTTCCATCGCAACAGTAACACAGGGCTGTCCTCGAGTTCCTTATCAATAAAGTGCTGGAGATAGAAGAAGGTTCTTTGGGTAACTAGTAATATTTAAGGTGAACCTGTAGCCTTGGTTTTCTGCGTGGTGCTGTGGATTGACCCATAGAAACAGAGAAAACATTAAAAAGCGACAGCGAGGACGCGACAATACATACGTCATATGATTATTTATGTGTCAATTAATACATACTTCGAGACAAAAATAAATACATTTTTATATAATGGGGTATCGAGGTCCACCTCCATGGAATTAAAAATTAAAAAGGAGAGAGGTATATGAGAAGCAATTAACTATCAAGGGAAGATATAATTAAGGTAGGGATTTGTTTTATGTTATATCTCATATGATATTTTAATGCCCCCATGATATGGGATGGAAGTGACAGGGAATACTTTGCATTTTGCTTTGCCTTGCATCACCTAAAATATTCTGGGTACCAGTGGTTGATTTATACTTGGTATGCTTGAAAAGTATCACCTACGTTCACTGACAGAGAATGGTTGCATTTGGCTAAAACCTGTAAATATCTAATTAATCCCACATTTTAAATCTCTTAATCCTGCTCAAATAATAAGTACTTTGAGAGAATTTTGGTTTTACAAGTGGGTGCTGTTTCCAAGACAGAGGGCTGGCAACTTCTCATCCGAGGGACAAGTAAAGCTGAGTAGCCCTAGTTAGTGGCCCTCTCACCCGAGTGACTATCATATGTGTGTGATGGAGACCCGTACTCAGACTGAGTAGCTCAAGTAGCTCAATATTAACCCTTCATATTCCCCCAAGTACTAGCTGAGGCTTAATGTAGGGGTAAAACAAAAGTCAATTTATAGAAGACAGCACAGATGTTTATATACAACGCATGATAGGATTAGGGGTATAATGTCATCAACCACCAGACAGCCTGGTGCCGCCATAGCCGGTGGCCAGCAATGCCAACCCAACAAAGAGTCACTATTTTGGAGTGATCTTGAGGGAGCGGCGTCAATCCCTGGATAACAATGGGGAGCTCAGGGTCCAAAGATGTTATGGTCAAAAAAATTACGTTGGGTCCCTGAGTGACAGCATCGGAAACTTCCCCGAGAATAGTCCGCGCGATAGTCCATGTTCCAAAGTTCCATGGCTGAGACTGGGTGAAGATTGGTAATAAAACCAGGGTTCTCAAACAAGCTTCCCCTCCGTAACCACCACAAGCTTAATGTAACCTCAAAAGAGCGATGTGGTAGGACAAAGGATGTCCGTAGCAACGCAGTTACAATTGTCGGCGGGGATCGACATGGTTCCTAGCCGCCATACAGTTCCATGAATCTGTGGCTAGGTCCTGGTCAGGTTGCCAAGCAGGGGGAAGGTGGAATACGACCATTAGGGGTATACAGGGTCTTTGGGATGGGGTATAACACATGAAAACAGGTATAGGGCCAAAATAACACTAGCACACACACTGACTCTAACATATACTCACTCTGTCATACCTCCCCTCTCTGTATCTTCACACCCTTACCTTGCCCAGATCTTCTCCTTATATCTGCTTGCACACTTTGTGAATAGCAGCACATTATTACTGTGGGGTCACATAACATTGCATTACATGACCGCACGGCACTCTCGCCTCTACAAGTGGGTCGGTCTAAGTCAGACCGGCCAAGTTTGAAGAATTTGGACCGGATTGGTGTGTGGGGGGGGGTAGCAATTCCCCCCCAGGCTATCCATCCATGTTCATTAAGGTGGGAGATTTGTGGTTTCAACTGTCTAGATTCACTGTGCATTATAAAGGGCCATTCTTGGCAAATTTACTATATCTCCGAGAAGGAATGAGCTGGTCCTGTATAGTGCAAAGTTCAATCAGTGACGTTCAATAATAAATCTCAATGATTTAAGTATGCTTAATACAGGGCCCTCCAACCTATTCTCAGAGTTGCCATTCATTGGAGACAGGTCTTAGAAAATATTCTTGATGTAATGAATGTCACCAACCTCCATAATTATGTAGAAAATATCTCAATAATTATTTGATATACTTATAGGCATATTTAAGGTGTTTGTTGTCATGCAACTTGGAATGTAATATGCATGGTCACCAAATTTTACACAAGCGCAGCAACATAATGTAAGATGCAGCCATTTAGATGAAACACAGGTTACAGGCATGGATGGGGTCCCACAGGATTTTATGTTAAACCAATTGCTCTAACTCATAATGGAGTTGTAGAATCTCTTTAATTAACCTGCAATTAACACACTAGAGATTTGATTCAATTACCTTGGATAAATGATACTATTGTTTATTTCTATTACAGCCTGTGGAGAATTTGTATTGAATTAGCAGAAATAAATGTACCTCGGTTAATTGAATCCAGGAGTTTGTTGTGTAATATTTCCAGGAACTTACTTCCCCGCATTTTATTCATCCCACATTAAAGTGTAACCACTGAAAAATGTCTCTGTATCATGCATTAAATGTCACCTATATATTTTATCATAAAAAAAGAGCAAATGACCAATATTGTATTTTGGCTAAAGGGCTCACACTTTCCTGCCAGATGAAGGCACCCCATGTGAGATGAGAAAACCCAATATGTTACATACTTAACATTAAATAGCTAGACTTTCCGACCAAGTGAAGATAAGCGATAACCAAGGGAGTGAACTTTTATTTGCCTGATTGTTAATGGGGAGCGCAGCCCAAAAAGAGATGGAGTGACTTCTAACCTGCTATCCTCAAAGGAAAACATTTATGAGCGTTAAATGTATGTTGGCTGCTAGGTAACTAGGTTTACTTGGGGACAAGTTTTGTCTGCTCATAATCCAGTTTGGTTTCAAGGCAGGAACATTGCCATTCTATTTAGCTACATATATACATAAACAAAGTAGAACAAATTGCCAGCATTCAAATCAAAGCAAGCTAATAAATGCATTAAATAAAAAAAAAAGGTTTCAGTACGTAACATATTTTGTCCAAACCACATAAGCTTTGCAACCTAGAATTAAGCTTAGATATTATGTGTCCATATATTATATATATATATATATATATATATATATGTGTATTAGACTTGTGCATTCGTATTCGGGAGAACAAACACGAATGTTGCGTTTTGGTTTGTCAAGTCGAAAAACGAAGAAAGAAATATGGTGGCAGGTAAATGTACACGAAGACAAAGAAGCACAACGCTTTTCGCCTTCTCATTGAGTTCTGTGACAGTACAAAGAACATTGTGGGCCTTCACATGGGTGCACCTCCTACCTGGTGCACCTTCCAATTTGTCTCTTTGCTCAATGTACCCTCTTTACCTCATTTTCTAGTGACTTTGCTTTCCAATCATTAGCCTGGTATTTAAAAAAGCGGTAATTCAAATGTTTTACCTAAAAAAAACCTTAAAGCCAGTGTTTATCATAAACTAAATCCAGTGCTAATATGCAACAAACTTTCTAGCAAGAAGAAAAGGATGCTTAGCATCTAATGGATTCCTTGATCAGTCCCATCTCAACATGGTTTGTAACAGAGGACTTCAGTAAGTTTCTCCTGAAGTAGGCCTCTTAAAACTTGCACCCAATTTACCGGGTGACAGCAAAATTTAAAAATGAAGAGCAAATTATCAGAACTTAAATCCAAACTCTACCATTTCAATACTTTCAACGAACATGAGACTTCAGTACTGTGCATAAGCTCACCTGTCAAGGCACCCCATGAGAGGTCACAGCGTCCCTAAACTAGGACAAAATGGTTGGGCTTTCAAACCAAGTATCTGTCATTAGAGAGAGAGTTCACATTATATACATCACCCATTTAACCTTTAATAGGTCAGTGCACCTTTTTCCTAAAAAGAAAAACATTTTGTGAGCTTTAAAGGAGGTTTGTTGTTGCTGGTAAAATGGCCTATAAAGTAACACAGGGATACATTATGATATTATGAATATTCCAACATGCACCTTTAGTGAAGAGACCCCAAAGCTTAAAATGATGGTGATCTTACCCGAACACATACACAGAGAAGGAAAAAAGTCTTTCTCAATAGACCTTATAAACAAAATGAAAGTTGATATAAGAGGGGTATATGTATACATATTCTAGATTTGGGATTAAACAAGTATTACTGTTATCTCTTCTCATTCAAGTCATCTGAATAATGTTAATTAATGAGCTGAAGCCGGCCCCTTGCTGGTAACCTGCAGGGCTGAGGCTCTGCCGTCGTTCGCCCAGGACATGCTGACAGAATGCTAATTAGTGTAGCCATGCAATCAGCGGGTTGGCATAAAACACAGAGCGCAGAATTTTCACCCTTGAATGGAATGAAAATCTTCAATATCTGGCATATTTCATCGCAATTTTTTTTGTTAATGAATATTCCACAGATTCCAGCTTATCAATAAAAAACGCCAACAGGCAGGACAGGGTAAAAAGGCTTTGGTGTCAGGTAATGCAAGTTCCCTTTTGGTGCATATGGATGATGTGTAGCCAGGTCCGGACTGACAACTAGTTGCTGGATACAATATTATAAAAATATTTTGGACAGCCACACATGTGTAATTTAGTGGCCACTCGCCAAGTCCAAGGGCGTCATTCCCAGTCTTGTTGTATGTTTAGCCCAGGTTTGCATCAGTAGCCACTGGCTGAAAATGTCATCTGATCAACCAACCTTTGGGATGAATAAAGAATGGACAAAAACAAAAACAAATTAGCTTTGATTTTTAGAGAACGCTGAAACGGAAACAAATACTAATATACAAATGTGTATATTCTATATACTACAGACAATTCATGGTGCAAAGGAGGGCTGGTGTATTCAGAGCTCCATCTTGTGTCCAAGAGTAATACTCCTCACAAAATCTAGCCAACACTTCTACCTGCTGTATATCTTAAATTCCATTTGCTTTTGTTACGTATAACCAAACTGGCTTCAATAGAATGGTGACCACTTTGTTTCAATAGTTAATTAATTCTCTTCCCCCCCACCTCTTTTTTGTTACATTGGAGTATTTTTTTGTATGCCATTTTATATGATAGTATGTTTTTTTTTTAAACATATTAACTGGTGACACATATTCACTTTGTATTTAAAACATGATAGCTGAGAGGTCCCTTTAAATTGACATGGCATTCCCCTGTGTAAGTACATGAATGAATTGTCCAGAATCCCTCATCCGGATTTGCCATTCTCTCACCTCCCAGATATTTTTCATGCACGGACATGTGTTCAGCCAAACGTAGCTCCTGCCATGCGATATACTTGCTGCCGGCCAGTTGAGCGTTGCAGGGGGGGATATGATGAGATGGAAAGTGCTTCTATTGATTGCAATGGGAGGGCATTCCTGCCACTGATTGGCTGCTTCAAGCTGCAGCTTCTACCAAAACTAAGTATGTTATTATTTGAAAACAATTCCAACAAAGTATATAAATGTGCTCAAAAGACTTTACATGTATATTCTTTTGGAATAGTTCCCTGGGGCATTAAACTGCCCCTTTGGTATTTGGATTGCATAATTTGTTACAATAACTTTGCTACTTTTTAATTTTAGGCAAATATATTTGATCATTTGCCTAGTTACAACATTGCCTTATCTGATATTATCCTCACCATATTATACGGCCATAATATAACACCCTTTTGTGGTGGTTTCAACAATAATAAAAATGTTTTGCCTTAAATCCATTGTTAATTAGCTTTAACCATCATTCACTATTATATTTTATACTATACAGCATTAAAAACATAATTTTCAGAACTGCTGAATGTGTTGACAATTATTCATGAAGGTTTTGTTCCCTTCATTATTTTGTCCAGGAAGGCTTATTTGTCATAGCATGATCTGAATAGTCATTTAAATATATAGGAGAGTGGCTGAAGGCCTTTAGGAACCATTTGGTGATTTTCAAGAAAGTTATGTTCAGATTGTACATGGCTCCGTATAAATGATCAAAAATGTTCCCAGGCACAATTTTGTTGGAGAGATTGTGGTTGACTTGGTACAATATTCCATATGTGGTGGCATTGCCCAAGACTACACACCCTTTGGTCTGATACCTTTTGAATGGTTGACCAACTTATTTCTATAAATGTTTTGAAATGTCCTAGGGTAGCTTTAGAAAATATATTCCCACCAAACTACCCTACTCACCTTAGAAAATGAATCACCATTATACGTATGGCAGTAAAGACAGTGAAAACAGCAAAAATTGGCGGAATCGTGTAACTCCTCTGCTTAAGTTAGTTTGGATTCTACTCAATAAAATATGACAGTCGGAGAAATCCTTTGCATGCGCCCAAAGCAATTACCACCAATATTTGGGATCCACTGATCGGCATGAGGGTGGCAGAGTAGCAAACAGCAATAAAATGAAGCTCCCCACCTTACACAATGATCTGAGACAAACTGGAGGAATTTTTCCCCTTATGGTAGAATTCGAAGTAGCTTAATTAGGGTTTTTTGCCTCCTTTTGGATCAAGAGTAGGAAGCTTAGGTAGAAGGGTTGAACTTGATGGTCTTTTTTCAACCTTGTGTACTATGTAACTATGTAACATTAAAAATGATATAAACTCTAGTTATGTCACCATGACATCATCAAGGACACCTGCTAGTTAGAGGAAATATCCCTGGGGTCTACAAAGTCCCTAAGTGCTGTAGTTGTGAGACACGTTACTTGCAAAAATATTTTGATAAAAGTAAATATAAACAAGTTGAAAAACATTATAAGTAATAATCTTTCCAAAGAGGATTAAAATAAATAAAAAAAATGTAGTGTGTAAGTGAGTGTTTTGGTCAACATGCTGAACATACATTTGTTTTGGGGATTTTTTTGTTAGCAGTGGCACCAATCCTGTTGAAGTACCACTAACCATAATCACAACAAAAATATGCATATTTTCAATTTTCACCCAGTTTGTATACACCAATTCTAATAAATATTGTGTTTGTGTTTGGAGTCATTTTATTAAGATCCACAAACTACACCTGCTACTCACACAGCTTTTAGCATTATTCACTGTATTTATTAAAGACAGAATTATGGCCATTTTACTTCAACAAATGGGAATTTTATATTAGAGTGAAAATATTTTCTTTGCTCCTTTTTGCTTGGAGCTTCATAACACCTTTATTTCAGCAACAGAAAGGGATACTGTCGTATATTAGATAAAACCATAACGGAAGCCACCTACCCCTTGCCTTATTTATTATTATTATTATTATTATTATTATTATTATTTTGATTTTTAGCTCCGGAGAACACATATCTATGTTCATGCAAATTTAATTTAGTTTCCCATGATCCCTCAGTGAATATTGCATTACAATAATAGTATCAGCCCAAAGAAAATGTGTTAATACTTCCTCCGCTTTGAGTGTGTGTTTTTTAAATCATGAAACTTTAGCTTTAGGAAATGTTTACAGCCTCATTGTTCCCCTGGAAATACTTTCTCAATAGATAACATAATACATAATATTCCAATTTTTTATGACAATTATAAATGTAGTTCTTAGCAGTTACTGATAAAGTGAATTTCTAATATATTGGTTCAGATATTTCATAAGGTACAAGGTTGAACAATTTTAGTGAAAGATCCAATTTAGGAAGGTGGCTTATGATTGGTTTTGTGCCAATTTTTATGATGTCAGTCTTTTTTTTATATTCTGATGTCACACGCGTATTTATTTTCACATTGCCAAAATTAATTGAAATTCATCCTCATAAGCCCACCCATTCGGCAAGGCCTTCAGGTTTTTCAAATGCCATTGGATTTTATAACCCTAGTTTTCTGCAAGTTGGCCAATTAACAGCAACAGCTAATTAACAGTCTCAAACAACGACCTCCCATTTTCACACACAGGCAGTTAAAAGCATTTTGCTATTTCAAGTGGAAAGAAAAATAATATTATGGGCATATGGAGCAATTAGAGGCGCAGTATCAAAGCGAGAAGAGAGGGGATATGCAAATTAGACCAGTGTCAACTTGTATAAGCCTTCGTTAAGGATCTAACGAGAATATGGAAATGAGCATGGATAATATGAGCCTGGAAAATAATTGAGCCGCTTATGTTTTTTTAACCTGTTCACTACCACAGATTTAAAGACGCAGACGTGAAATTAGTGCATTTATATTTCATATATATTTTGAGTTTATCAACAATACGTGATGAATATTATCATTGTAATACATTTCCAAACTATAAGCCAGTTATGTTCTGTTATATGTCTGTTTAGGTGTTGGTTAGCAGTTACAGTTATGGTAAAAACACGACACATGAAAAACTCATAACAGAACAATCTTATTTTGTTTTACGTATTTCAGCACCTTTATGAACACTTTCCCTTTTCCTAACATTTCAATAAAAATGATAGCCATTCCTTTCTGCTGGAATGAACAATTGCTAACATTCTATAACTTTGAGGAGCTAAGTTAACCGAAAAAGATTTTAGCGATATTTAACTGTTTTTATTCCACAGTGTGCTGCAAGCCACCTGTGCCAGTGCCACGGTTCATGATAAGAAGGATTTACAACTTGTACTTGTAATTGGTATGGATTTCTGGTTTAATGTTGGACGCCATATCCAAAAGTTCTTTTAGCACTTTCTCCTTGTATTTCTGGTAGGTTGAACTGTAGGACTGAATCTTTTCTGTTGTCTGTTCCTCTATCTTTACTGCCAAGTTACCCTGTGATCCCATAATCTGGGGAAAGAGAGAACACATATGTTATGAGGACTGTGTTGAAACATTCTTGTATTCAGTTATTGGTTTATTCAGCCTTTAAAGGTGAACATATATTTGTCACAGAGACAATTCAGAAGACTTATTTTATGAAGTTCTGTTTTTCCTATTTTAATGAAAATAACAAAACAAGTATAATTTATGTATTCAGAGAAAGAGTAATGGAACGTTTTAAAATGGGTTGGCTCTTCTCCATTATTTGCACCTCCACCCCGACAAAAATAATTTTCATGCCATGCTGACCAGCACGTATAAAGTGCTGTCCTGCATTATGTGGGATGGATAGATACAAAGGAAGCACAAAGGGTGGCGCTTTACATGTGCGGGTCAGCAGCATGTGAAACATACAGTATATGTGTTCTGTGAAAATTGGCCAAAGTGGTCCACTGAAGTTATTTACTTAAGGTATCATCATCATGGTGTAGCGAGTACAGGTGACAGTTCCTCCTACACTCTATGGATGTGTAAATGGGCTACTGTTTCTTTTGATCGTTAAAAATGCTTGTCAGTTAGGGACACTCACAGAGGTCTGAATGCGTCGGAAGTCACTCTCCCTTTTCATCTTGTACTGATCAATATCTGCAGTTGCCTCTTCTTTTGCTTGTTTCAAACGTTTATTTTTTCCTGGGTACATAGAAAGCAAAATGTGTAACGCTTAACAAACAGCTTTATGTCATAATTAAATCATGGTTTCATGTTTTCAACATCATAAAATCAGTTGTCAAATGTGGAAAAACCATAACCAAAATAATGTTTAGGTCATGGGACCTAGAGGTCCCTAGAAGATCTGGCCTAATTACTGACCTGACTTAGGCCAGGGAAAGACAGAGCTGGATACCCCTGGTGGGGAGTGCAGCCCCAGAAGAAGATTGAAGACATGGTTTCCACTGTGGCCATACCATACTTTCTCATACAAAATACGTTGTGCTTTTTTTTCTTGGATTGCACTTAAATAAGGAATAATGAATGGGGATTAAGGAAGCATTACAAACTAATATGACTGCCTAGGTTTATTAAATCTTAATGAGTCTATTGTGGCTTTATTCTTCCCTTTAGAAAGGAAGAGGAGTAGAGCAGGTCATCTCCTATGATGTTGAAATGGTTAAACTACAGTGTCTACAGTTAAAAGAAAAGGCTAAATGTAGGTAGGATGTATGGTGTGTAAACTGCAACCTGGTACTAGTACCAACCAGCTCCTATTTGTTATTGTGAAAACAAGTGATCCTGCTGACACAACAAGAGACAGTCAGAACCAGGGTAGACAGGTACAGCCTGTGTTTAAACAAAATGCTCACAGGGTCATTGTGTACACACGAATCTTTGTATTGCCACTGAATGTAATTTATGCAAGTTACGTGTATTCATATAGCGGTTTTCACGAGATAAATCTGCTTAGGGGTTAAGCAGTGAACATATTGTTTGCAGTAGTAGGTTTATGATCCTACAGAAAACCCTATAAAGTTTGAGTGAGTCTGTGATCAAAGTGAGTGCCGAGATTGGAGCAGTTGAGGCTTTGCTTTGATATTTTCCTCCCTTTGTTTACAGATCTTTTCCAGATGTCCTATATCTGAAAATATTTCTGACAATGGGACGATCAATAGAAGGGATTTGTGATGTTGTGGGCCAGGTATTTTTGTATTAGAACAGCACTCACGTAAAACAAATGTTTAGAATAAAATCACCCCAGGGAGTCTTGGATGTGATAAACAACAACAGACCTTGCTAGATCACATTAATCCAATGTCTCATCTCCTTTAGTTTAAAGGGTGGAAATTGAAGGACCGAATGTCAGTGAGGTGTTGTGGGGCACAGGTCCGCTATTTAATATTGTCTATTGGGTTAAAGCTGAAAAGGCTGGCCAGAAGCGCTATATCTTTACTGTAGCTCAGCTTCAAGAGGCAACACTAATCAGATTATGGAATAATGGGTGGTTAGAGAAATGAGGGATGGATTGGTTTAAGCAAGGTTTCACACGTAGGATAAGGTTGTACCACATTGCTTATGCAGTAGGATGCATCCTTGTTTGATGCACAAACATTTAAATTTCAGTTATATGATGGGGTAAAGCAAGACAAAATACATGTGATTGGTCATGTATAGAGGGGAAAGAATGGTTCCCCACACTTTGCTTGCCATTGTGTTAACCCTACATGAGCTTCACTCTTTTGCAGAACTACAATGCTCATCATACTCAACCTAACCATGCCAAATGAGGCTGATGGGAATTGTTGTCATACAGCTGGGAACATGCCTCGTAAGCAGCTTTGCAGCAAAGTGATTAAAAGTAGCTTTGTAGTACTAAACGTTTTTTATCTTGGCCAAATGTGTAAAACGAGAGAGAAAAAAACTGTATCAGCCAGACATACAATTACAACAGAGAAGCAGTAAGTGTGAGTCTATACTAAAATTAATAGCTAATATCTATGCAGCCCTTATTTTTTATCAAACTTTTGGCATCAGGGAGGTATTAACTTGCCAGTTTTTAACAAATTGTATTTGAATTCCCATATAATAAACAAAAGGCTTACTAATTGTATTAAATCTTTTATATACATGTAATTGCCAGAGTTAAGGCTATTTCCTTTCGAGGTTAAAACAAATTACTCATGAGACTAAATTCATAATTAGTTGCCTTTAAGTGGCATAACGGAGTAACACTTGCGAGCTCAAAGGGTTAACCCTCATCAATAATAATAATAATTGGGGTTTTTCTCACTTTTCTTGGCCTCCTCTAGCTTGTCCTTTGCTCTCTTCTCAGCCTGCAGGAGCTGCTGAATTCCTTGGGACTGGCTGGCCATTCTCGCTGCTTCTCTCCTATGCTGCTGTGACCTCTGCCACTGTCCTTGCCACTAGTTATAGCTGCTAGCCAGACCCTCCCTTCTCTCCGCTGTTTGCTGTCACAACATAGAGTAGCTGCCTTTCAAACTAGACAGGGCAGGAACAGCCAGTTCAGTTCTGCGACGGGGAAACTCGTAGATTTGTAAACAAAACTCATGAGGGAATGTTTTACATTTAAAGCATAGCACAGAATTATAATGATTTATGTACAGAGTAACTTTTTTGGATTTTGCCAAATGTTTCACTTACTCCAGCCATCAAATGCACTTTCATACACAACATAACTGAGTGTCACCTTTAAATTAACATGTTTTTTCCCCCTGCCCCATTAGCTATTTGCATTGCAGGAGATGGATATGGTGCAGGTGCCAGCTCCAGCGCACGCATAGAAAGTGTTCCCATTGATATCAACTTTCCTGCCAGTGACATGAAATGAAGACAGATTGGGAAATATTTCGTGATTTGTGATATTTGTGATGTAGATCTATATTATCACTTTGCCACAAATTTGTTGCTGCCTTGTGAAATGAAAAGATGGGCAGATAACAATCAGAACATGTACAGTGAATATAAATTGCCAGGTTCTTGTGATTTTTAAAGAATGAGACAAAGATAAATCATGTCAGAACTTTTTCTACCTTTAATGTGACCTATAACATGAACAATTCAATTGAAAACAAGCTGAAATCTTTGGGGGGGGGCAGCAAAAAAACTCACAATAACCTGGTAAACTAATACTTTGTTGAAGCACTATTTGATTTTATTACAGCAATCAGTCTTTTTTGGTAGGAGTCTTAGCATGGTACATCTTGACATGGCAATATATGCCCACTCTTCTTTGCAAAAGCGCTCCAAATCTATCAGATTGCGAGGACATCTCCTGTGCACAGCCCTCTTCAGATCACCCCACAGATTCAATTGGATTCAGGTCTGGGCTCTGGCTGGGCCATTCCAAAATGTTAATCTCCTGGTAAAGCCATGCTTTTGTGGATTTCGATATGTGTTTTGGGTCGTTGTCGTGCTGAAAGGTGAACTTCCTCTTCATCTTCATGTTCTTAACGGATGCCTGAAGGTTATGTGCCAAAATTGCCTGGTATTTGGAACTGTTCATAATTCCCTTCACCCTGACTAAATCCCCAGTTCCAGCTAAAGAAAAACAGCCCCAAAGCATGATGCTGCCACCAGCATGCTTCACTGTGGGTATAGTGTTCTTTGGGTGATGTGCAGTTTTGTTTTTGCGCCAAACTTTAATGGCCAAAAAATTCAACCTTGCTTTCATCAGACCATAACACATTTTCTCACATGCTTTGGGGGGACTAGATGTTTGTTTTTGAAAATTTCAGCCGGGCTTGGATGTTTTTGTTTTTCTAAGAAAAGGCTTCCGTCTTGCCACCCTACCCCATAGCCCATTTATATGAAGAAAGACTTTATATGCAAGTCTTGATCTAAATACAAAAAGTTACACAAGCGCTTGCAATGTGCACATACAATCTTGCTAGTTCTCAAGAGACTAAGGTTTGAAATGCAGTTATTTTATGTATTTGCATAGGTTAGGCAATCATGATATTTTTCAATAACGAAAAACTGCTCAACAATATAAAATTAAATGTTAAAAAGTGGGGCACTATAAGAACTGCTTATACAAATGTATATGTACATTATAGTGTGCCCAGGGCCGGATTGACATAGGGGCTGATGGAGTTGCAGCTCCAGGCCCCTACCTTAAAATAGGCCCAGTCAGGACCGGACTGACTGGGCCTATGCGGCCTCTATAGCCGCATTAACGCAGGTCATAAGGGGCTGCCCCTTAAGCCCACATTAACTTGCGACCGGGCCCGCCACTCTAGGGAGCCGGGCAGCCCCCACCAGGGCCAGTGCAGTGAAAAGGGGCAGAGGTGGTAGATAGTGTGGGGGGGTTAGATAGTGAGAGGGGGTTCATATTGAGAAGTGGGGAAGGGGGTACATAGTGAGAAAGGGAGAAGGCAGTGAGTAGGGGGAGAGGGGGTACATAGTGAGAAGGGGGAACATAGTTAGAAGGGGCAGATAAGAAGGGGAGGGGTAGATGGGGAGAGGGGGTAGTGTGAATGCGTGCGAGAATGAATGAATTAATGTGTGGATGAATTGTGTGAATGATTTGGGGAAGTGCAAAGATGGTACATGAGGGGTGGGCTGTTTGCCGACAAAGATGTCTCACACTGGGCTGTTAGGGGACAAAGTTGGCTCAGGCTGGGCTGTAATATGTGTGTAATCTGGGTGCTAATCAGGTTCCATGTGGGCAATGTGGACACAAGGGCTGGCTTTGGGGTGTGCAACCTGTGATCTATGTCTGTCATTTAGGGGGTTATCTATACCTTTTAATGCTGAGTTTATTAGTGAATTCCAATTGATTTATGCCTGCAAAGCTGGGTGTGTGTTATTCTGTTGATCTGTATCTGGTATGCTCTGTTTCCATACATTATTATTGTATACCTACAAATAAAGGGTTTGTATGTCTGATTCTGTTTATTTGATCTATACCTTCAATGCTGAGTTAACACGTGATTTTCAATTGATCTATACCTGCAATGCTGGGTTTGTGTGTTATTCTGCTGATCTATGCCTGATATGCTATGTTTCCATACATCATTTAAGCATACCTGCAAATATAGGGTTTGTATGTGACCTCTACATGCAAGTGCTGTTTATATGTGTTTGATCTATAGTTCACAGGGAGGAAGGAAAGGAGAGGTATGGCTTAGTGAATGAGGGGCAAAGGGACTGGGAATGTTCTTGGTGAGAAGGGGGGAAGACTGCCCTGACCTCACAGTCTTCCCCTAATCTGCAGTCAGTGTGGCTTTCTTTTTCATGTGGTAGTGGAGGGAGTGATTACATGGTAGGGAGAGTGGAGCAGGGCCCAAGGAAATGTCGGTGTGGCAGATCCTGTCCTGATTTGTGTGTCTGGGTGGCAGAGCCCGTCCTGGTGTGTGTGTTTGGGTGTCGGTGTGGCAGAGCCTGTCCTGTTGTGTGTGTCTGGGTGGCATAGCCCGTCCTGGTGTGTGTGTGTTTGGATGTCGGTGTGGTAGAGTCTGTCCTTGTGTGTGTCTGGGTTGCAGAGCCTGTCCTGATGTGTATTTAGTCATCTGTTTTCTGGCCCTTTACTTTCTGTAGGAATAAATTGAACTATTTAATTTTTACTTATCCAGAGATAAAACACCCTCCTGAATTTCTAGTCACTTCAGCGGACAAAACATTCTTGGCCCAGAAATCAGTGAGAGCAAAAGTAAAGGTTTTGTGCTATCTATTCTATTTCAACCTGAGTTTCTTATTAAAAAGGATTAGTGGCAGTAAATTGTGGCTTCAGGCTTCCCGTGTATGGTGACTTTTTTTAGTCACATTGCTCTGGCTAGAGGATTGGCTGAGTGATCTCACCAGCCAAGGCCCAAGGAGTGCCACACTGCCACTATTTTTTTCTAAGTACCAACTAAATGGTCAAAGATTAGTTACTGTTTTGAATCTTTCATTAAAGATATAGAGCTTTATAAATTGCATGAGATTATGATTCATTTATTATATATTTATGTAAGGCTAATTGATAACAGTGACAAAAGCATGCTGAAATATCACTAATAGAAATCAAGAAATGGTATATTAAATTTGTCAGAATTTGGTTTAACAAAAAATAAATAAATCAAAATGGGCTGCTCAGTCTTAAATGCCCGGGCCTATTTTTTTGTCCCTTTCCGGGCCTGTATAAAGTGTATAGATATATATATATATAGATATATATACACAGTCTGTGTATATATAACACAGTATATGTCTATAATATATATATATATATATATGTATGATATATCTATAGATATATTTAAGATATATATATACATATAGATATATATCTATAGATATATATACTGCATGTATAAAACAAATGTTTCTTTGCCACCAGATGGTGCTAGACCAGAATGACAAATTTGAAATTCGGTATCTCACAATGAATTTTACAATTCTGCTCTGAAACGTTAATATGTTTTTATTAACCGAGTTGCATTGTATACAATTTTAAGTGTAAAGAAACTTGTACTCTCTAAGGCCAGGTATTGTAGCCATAAAGTGTTGATCACAACCACATTCCATTGCAAGTTACATAGTACTGTCATGTAAATTCATGCACTTTAACAACAGTGTACTATGCCACCCCTCACCATGTCCCTAACCTGACAGCTCTCTCCAAATGCAGAGTGGACTGCCTGCCGGTGGAGAAACTGGGCTGGTCAGGGAGATCATGAAGCGAGAGAAAGGGGAGAGATAAAGAGAAGGTGAAATTGAGAAAGGGGAGACACAGTGAAAAGGAGAGATAATGAGAAGGAAGTGAAATTGGCAAAAGGAGGAGAGATAATGAGTAAGAGGAGAATACTAAATAAGGGTAACAATAGGAGAGAGATGGTAGAGATGTATTGCAAACCTGATTCCTATTAACATTTTAATGATGTGATGTGGTTTCTGAGTAGAGTGGGAAAGCCAGGAAATGAAACAGGAACCTAAAATGTTAAAATTCTAACCTTTGTATGCCAATATGTACCACATTGTTAATTTGAATAAAACCAAATTTACTACATTTTACAGTTCTGCTTTCTAACTAATTGGACCTTAAAGTGGGCTTAACTCATTAGAACTGACTGCTTGCGTTTATTTGTTGGATGGCCAATGGTAATTTGGACCTCAAAGGCCAAATCTGTTTCAGCATTTATGTTCACTTTGTTCAACATTGGAAGGTGTGCATCAGTTTCATTTTTATATTGTCCTCCTTTCCAAATACTTAAATTCTTAATTAAAAAACCATGACATGTAAATAAGCATTCAATTCATATGAATAGGAATTTCAGAATTAATATACATTTTAAGCTTACAAATCCCATGATTGTCAGTAAAGAGTTCACAAATTATATGCCGCAACTTTCTGCACGTAACACATTCTTTTTGTAAATAACATTGGGTGCTACTGCCAAAGTACATTAGAAAGATGAGAAAACCTACCAGCGACATGGATGGCCATTCATGAAAATGGAGGGAAAAGGGACCGCAACCCTCCTCAGCTTTAGTGTTGCAACTGATTATGCCTGATGATGAGTAATGTATTGACCTTTAGCAGTGTGCAACCCAGGACATCCCCCAGATAGGGTGTCCACATCTGCCTTGTTTTTCAGGACACATATAAAACTCAAAAATTCAAAAACTTACTTCCACAAAGTTTTTTAAAGGGTGGTGGTAGAATTGGTGCATGGAAAGAGTTTAAATGTTAGCATTTGAAATACCCCGGGATGTCTAGTTTTCAAACATGTATAGTTTGATGGGGATAAACTGAAGTTAAAAAAAAATCACCATATTTTATATTTCTTTTAAAATAAGTTAGGTGATATGATAGAAATAATGGTATGGTTGTCCTGAAAAAAATGTGTGTGGGTGCACTAAATGAGAATGAAGAAAATTATAGCAAAATGTTAAAACAGCCTTTGTCCCCAGGGTTAAACGTGGCCCTGTCCACAACCTGTGGTTCTATGGCAGGAATGACAACTGGGAATAAGGGATGGGAAAGGGATATTGCAAAAGTCCAAAGGGTTGATGGGATCAGGTGATAGGTTGTGTGGAGGTTAGTCGTGGAGGTTAGTCTTTCTCTTTAAGACTATGGTGTTGTAGTCTTTAAGCAAGCTAAGGATCAGCCTGCGAAAGTCTCGGGCAGTGACCAGTTCCCTACTCAGGATCAGGCGATTCCTAGCAAGCCACAGCAGGCGCCAAGCCTTTTCAATGGCACCCACTGTGTTCATTTGTGGAAAAGGCCACTGAGGGGAACTGAGTGGTAGGAGAGACATTTGAGTTTGTTTTCCTGGCAAACCCGGCACATAAGGACACTACACTACCAGAAAAAAATATACTAGATTGTTCCCTGCTACAATGAACAGTGGGCAGTGTCTGTGTGTGTGTACAGCCCCCTAGGAGGCCTCCCTGTGTATCCACACATACAATGTCAGCCTGTTGGCTAAGATCAAGTGAATATCCGTGAGAGAGGGAAAGCCAGACCCTCTGTCTTTAAGGTTGAGCATGCAGGAGCCCTGTGGTGCCTTAATGGAGTTAGGTCCACCTGTGCACTCACCACATGTTGTTACCAGATATACTCTGACTGTTTTATTGTACACTTTATATTTCTCACCCTTGCCATGCCTGTTGCCGGTGGTGGCCGAAACATTTTTTATGATATCAGCTATGGACCAGGGCCTTGATGGCACTTTATTGTGGACTGTCCCTTTTTTTGCATCTGTGTCACTTTGTTTAAATGCTTGATCGAGTTTATGTATACAGAACATGCATACATTTGAATTGCCAAAGTGAAACCAGGTTCCTGAAGACTCAGCATTTTGATGGGGGTGCCACATATAAGATCTGCCCGTGTGCTAAATACTCGTAAGCCCCTGCTGTCCTCCCCTGTGCAGAGCTGAATTTTTTCCCTTTAAATGAAGTTCCCCCTGGGCCAGGGAACCGTCCAAACACTCCTATGCCTTACTTTTATTAAATGGTCCTGCTACAGCCAATTAAATGAGCTTCCCCGAGTCTCAGGTTGTAGGCCAACATTTTAGCAGGCCAATCCTCTTCTTTTTCTGTAAATTTTAGGGTAAACGTTCAACTTTACACTGTAATAGTTGGTGAGTTCATATTTGGGAAGACCTATTTTGTGTCCAGATTTTTTTAATGAGGCTTTGCACTACCTAGTTTTATTTCTTCTTTACTTTTATATTTTTCAGATTGTGTTTCTGTTCTTATATAGTATATAATTAATATATATATAAATATAAAACAACAAATTTATATTTTTACGCTGTTTAAAAATCTAATTCTTCTTTTTATTTACATTAAAAATTAGATATGTAGAGATGTAATCACAAGGAAGGGGCTTAACCAGGAAGTGGTATGGCTAAACGAGGGGCATCGCCACAGAAGGCCCATTACTTTTTGTTGCCCGGATCCCTGGATGATCTCAGGCCACCAATGCTTGGGTGGTGAATTTAGGCTTGGATTGTTTAGACTACACAATGATTATTTCAGGAATTCCCAACACATACATTACCTCACAAGTGTCTCCATTTGGCCCCTTTCTTCCCTGATGCCCTTTTTTTCTAAATGCTTCGAATGTTGGCTAGTTATGAATATACTTGGGAACTTCCCAGGTCAAACAGTTATCTATAGCCCTAAAACAAAAGAATTATTAACTATTCTTCCTGTGAATGGCTTACTCAGTTAAATAATTATTAATATTTCACAAAGTGACCGACAAGTGTCGATAAAGCTCTGGCTGCTATTCATTACTAACAATGCAACCGAGAAAGAAATCCCTCTTTGGCTTTATTGGGATATAAGCAAATTAAAATTATTTAAATGCATTAAAACATTTGGTTGTTCATTCCAGTATATGTTTCATGTTGTTTTTTTCACTTCAAAAGTAATGTAAAATTATTTTTTTCATCCCTCACAACAAAGAGGAAGATGCTGATCTTGAGATCTTGAGAGATGAACTAGGTGGTGGTGGTTGGCACAGGAAATTAAAGTGAAGAGAAACTATTACAGGAAGTTGAACATACTGACATTCTGTAGCTATATACTTCTGCATGTATGTTTATGTGTATGTGTATATATATATATATATATATATATCTGTCTCTTATACATATATATGTGTGTGTGTGTGTGTGTGTGTGTGTTGTGTGTGTGTGTGTGCGTGTGATGTATGTTTTTGGAATTCTGAGTTAAATATTTCATTTGTTAAGAATCTATTAAAGAGTGACTAGATTCACAATTCACTTGGAATGCATATGCACCCCAATATATTACATGTATATTGCATAATATTTATGCAAATAAATTATGCTTATTGCTACACCATCATACTTTCACCGGACAGTTCCTGTTTTCTTGTGACAGTCCCAGTTTCCGGACATTCCCCACCGTCCCGGGTAGCTGTCCCATTGCCTCACTGTCCCACTTTTGGGGACTACGGCCCAGTTGGGGAGATCCCAGGAAGCTGCAAAATCAACGTGGGCCTGTGCTACAACAGTTAAGCATCACCAGATGGCTCTCCATGTTAGGCGGGCGCTCACTTAAGCCCCAAACCGCTTATTGTACCACGCACCTCTGGCCCCTTGTCATGCCCCCATGCATGTGTCCTGATTTAGACACCTGCAACGTTGGGGGTATGCACTATTCACTATTCGTTTTTTTTTACAGTATAGTTGGTTTAGTGACGTTCAGGAAAGGGGGATGGGGAGTATTTGCAGTGTTACCTAACGAAAGTGAACAGAGGAAATTCAACTCTTCTCTTCTCTCAGCCCACTGGGTTTACTGTAAAGGAAATAACGAGTAAAACCCATCATTTTTCTACCATGTAGTTTTGTGGCACATATTTCACATAACGTTACAGAAAGACATTGTTTTTCATGGTATGTAAACATATAATAGAATATGGATAAGTAGCCCTTAAAGAGCATATTGCAAAGTGATTCCAAGGCAAAGTTTTAATGGTGGCCTTAACACCATAACAAAAATGGAATGGGCCAATCAGCAGAGAGATTCAAGGTACTGCTATGGCGATAACACCACAAATTTTGCATGAGAATAACTCTTTATTTTATTCTTTACTTGGGAAAAATGTATGTGGTGTCCCAATGATTATTCCCCTTCGAACAGTTTGAATGGTGAGAGGATACTTTTGCTCCAAGCGTTGTGGTTAGAGGCATGGCTAGAGGGTAAGGCTCTATTTTTATTTATATAGAGAGACACGTAAAACAGGTGTGTTTACAGTGGAAAAGGTTCTATTTGAACTCTTCAAACTAAAAATGGACAAATCCATGGGACCTGATGGGATACAGCCAATGTTATTAAAACAGCTTCAGAGTCTTCTAGCAAAACCGCAAAGAGACTTATTTAAGCAGTCACTAATGAGAAGAGTGGTTCCAACAGATTGGGAGTTGGCAATTTTAGTACCACTTCACAAAGGGTAGCAGAGGGTAGCAGAGACGACAACTAGTTGAGAAATTAATGGAAACCATGCTAAAGAAAAGGGTTGGTAGCTACCTGGATGTAAATGGTTTGCATGATCAGAAACAGCACAGGCTTACTGCAGAGAGATTTGGTCAAACTAACCTATTTTTTAAGTGGGTAACTAAAAGAATAGTCCAGAGAGAAGCAGTTGTCCATCAATAGAAGACCTATAAATAACCTGCAATGTTTGGGTTTGGATGTAAAGATATTTGAATGGGTAAGGCAATGGTTGAGTGATAGGAGGCAGACGGTTGTAGTTTATAGTGTATATTCAGAGGAATTACTTGTTTCTAGTGGGATATATTAGGGATCAGTACTGAGACTCAATTTTTCCATATTTTTATATATTTTTTATTATATTACAAAAGGTATTAATGGTATGATATGTCCTTTTCCAGATGATACAAAGGTCTGCAAAATGGTAGACATTCCAGGTGGAACAAAACAAATGTCGATTTAAGTAAACTAGAAGAAGTGTGGGATAAATGTAAAATAATCCATTTGGGATGTAAAACTCCTAAGGCAGGATAAATAAAACTGTGGGCACATTGTCAGCAACAACAGAAGAGAGGGTCTTGTGAGTGATTATTTCTAAAACTTATAGGTAAGCAGGCAGTGCAATAAAGTACATTAATGTGCAATAATATTGATTATATTTTCAGGGGTTTGGGTAATAAATGGGGTGACCAAGATGTTTAATTGAAATATAATGCAAGCAGTCCTCAGTTTATATTTACTTACAGTGTGGCCTTGTAGATTCAGTGCATGGACTGCATGATGTAGTCTGTAAACACAATATACTGTATAGCAGTACATACCTCTGGTGCCTGAATATGATAACTACCACCAAATATTTATAACAATGTGTAATAGTATATATACCGTACCGTTCAATTCTGCCAGTACTAACCTATATAGTCACATTAAACATTTCCACGTGCCTAGCTGAGGAAGACAACCGCAGCCTCCCTCTTTCACAACTGCTGTCCTTATTGCTGTTATGAAGTCATATACTGGCCCTCTGAATGTAAAAATGTATTTAAATAGGTAAATGATAGCACATGGTACTATTCAAATTTCATTTGATAATTACTCATTAAGAACTGAAAGGCAGCCTGTGTGTAATTATTTAATAACATTAATAATAATGATTAATAACCCTATATGTTGATTTTATGTTTAGATGTAAATGAATATTCAAAAAGCTCTCAGTGAGAGACACAGGGGAAACAGAGGAGTAGGTACTCACTGGATACAACTGTAAATGAATGACATACCCTTTGTAAGGTTTTCTCAGCTAGTGGTACAAGGTCAACAATAGTACTTTTCAGTAATAAATTTGTAAATATAGGAACATGCATGTAAGGACAGCACATAAAAGTATCACAGGTCTATGACAGGTTAGAACGCTCCAGGCCTGTGGGGCTGTTAGAAACATGATGACCATGATGACTAATGACCGGCAGGAGAACCTCCACGTGTGCAGGTAATGTCCCCAAATACCAGGAGATGGCCAAGCACATCTCCAGTTGACGAATACATGTATGTTCACCACTTTCAAAGAGTGTACGAGGAGGCGTGTGTCGCACCAAACAAGAGGGGATTCACAAAAATGTTGCAGCTAGGAAAAAACGCAAATCTGTGTTTGTGACCATGTATTTTTTGCTACAAAATTATCTAGAATGTGACAGCCACATCAACAGTAGATTTGTAAATGAAACGGGCCACAAACAAACATTTCTGTTATGAATCTAATCAGTATTGTATCAGAAATATATATTACAAATATTCTGCTTATGAATGGATTTTAGACTGTGCACCTATAATGATTATATATATATATAATATATATATAATATATATATGTATATTTGAATGGCCTTTTGTTTATGACAAGCAAGATTCAATACACATTTTATATGACCATAATATAAATGGTCCCCTCTCCTTTATGCATTTCCAATTGACAGGAAAGCAGCCAATCATTGGTAAGAAAGTGATCAACATAAAATCAATGTAAGGGCTTTTTGCACAGGCATACAGGGGTCTTGTTAGACTCCTTGGAACTCTTCAGCAAGCCACTGCTAGAGATGGCTGGGAGTGAGGATGGTATGCTTACTGGCAAGCAGGAGATGTGTTCAGCTGGCCACATGTCATGAAATTAAGGAGCTGGATGACATGGGAAGAGACGAATGCACTTGGGAGGGTAATTTGTACATTGTATATTTCACTTTTTGCATCTAGAAAATAGATTTAATACAGTCGTTTTTTAAATTCAGCATTATGATTTATTTAGAGGCATTTTATGTTTGACTGTTCCAATTGGGTCTGTCTTCTGAGCGGATATATATATATATTTTAATTTATATATATACAGTTGAAAGGCATATGGCTGGTTTCCCTTCTAGGACTTTATTCCTATGGTTTGCATCAACAATTTCCTTGCCATTCGGTTTGGGGAGAAGTACTGTTGCCCCTTAAAATACCCATGAGCTTCTTACGTAAGTGTACTCATCGCTGTTCCATTTTCAGAAGCTTTTGACTTCAGACAGTTCAGTTTTCTATAAAACAGCTCAGCTTATTTTTAGCTTTTGCAAAGTGGAGGATGGAAGTTACTGGTACTGACTCAGAAAATCAAAGGTTTAGGATACTCAAATGTTCTTCTTTAGCTGGAAATCAACAGGAAATTGTATCAAAGATTTATACTCTGCAAGACTAACCCCTGTGAAGCATTGTAGCTACTTGATGTATATCTAGAATTTAAGTGTATCAATGGCAGGCGTCAATAAAGAGAAATAGAATAACGTGTTTCGTTTTTTTTTCTTTTGTATTTACGTATGTCGTGTATTCCATTGTTGTAAAACATATTTGTGTAACATTTCCCTTTGAAAACTGTATGGATCTGGAATACATTCTGCATAAGAACATTTGGGCATCTTCTTTTTCGACACCAATGAGTGCTCCAGTTTTTTTTAAATGTATTACATACATTTCTTTCTCTTTATATTGCAGGAAAAAAGCAGATACAAAGAATTATGCATCCTGTGTTTTACTTATGTGATACAATACCATTCCATTAACAACATTATTCCAAAAGAAAATGGGACAGAAAAAAAAATTATAAAAACAAAAAAAATATCATAAAAACAGAAATCCAAAAAAATGATCCACCAAATAAAGCTTGAACAGTAATTTCACTTATTTTGGAATCAGACTTTCCAATTCATGTTTTACCCCAATAACCATTTAGCAAAAAGATAAATAGATGTCATGTACAAGGGACATCAGCTTATTATTATATTTTATATAGCACCAACAATTTATATACTGTACTTACCGGCGTATAACACGCACCCTCGCCGGAACCGGAAGTGCGGGGGACGCGGCTACAGAAAGTTATCGGCGTATAACACGCAGGTAGGGTTTAAACTTATTTTTTTAGACATAAAAGTGCGTGTTATACGCCGATAAATACGGTATATATGATGATCAAACTAGAATTGACAAATCGATACATTGGGTAAAGAGGGTTCTGCTTGCAAACTTACATTATTGTTTAGCTGATGCTTTGGGCCAGAAAGCTTCTTTTGTTCTACAAGCACCTAGGAAACATTTTTTACCCAAAATCCATATCTTATAACCAAAATCATAAATGTACTGTACTGTGTTATTGCTCTGTTAGAAAAAATCCTCAAAAAAGTGCTATTTACAATTTCATAGGCACACATGGTCCAAAATAAAGTGGTGAAATTGTGGGGAAAATCAAAAAGATGCCGTTAAGGTCCTCATGTTGGCATTATAAAGAAAATCTTCCATCCCAAAGACAAGGCCAGGTGAAAATAAAGCGTGGATAAAGTGTTGCGAGTCCTTCTGTTTACTTACCAGCAATGTTCCCAGTAAAGTGAATGTACTAACAGGGAGTAACCTGTATGAAATGTAAACCAGTAAGCCTGATGTATTTCCCCTTGACTGTCATCCCGGCCCTGGGCTCTTGCAGGGGCCTGAGGGCCAGCCTCCTCCCTACAGACTGTGGGCCCTGGGCTGTTTTTGAGGAGGTTAGTACAGGGGGGCTCTTTGGACTACTTCTTCCCCCTGGTACAGTGCCACGTTTCACCAATTAGCAGAGGATCTAAAGACTGTGGAGCTCGGACACAGAGTTGGGGTACCTCAATTTTGGGAGGTGGTTTTATGTATGGTGTGTTACTCTCCATCAGGTGACGACTTACAGGACAGGGACCTATATGGCCAGTATTTGGACCAAGATCTGATATCCTGCCCACAGACTACAATAGCGGAGGGCGTGATTGAGAACAAAGTGTTTTTGGCTGTTACTATTGTATGTAAATTTCCGACTTGTACTGTTTTAAATACCCGTTTCCCATTAAACTCACTTCACTATTTTACCCTCAAGCATCTAGTCTTGGCTGATGTTTCTTAAGGGGAAGACGGTAGCATGGTCGATTATAAGCGTATCGGCGGAAGCTGACTTTAGCGAATATACTCACTCGGGCTACCCAGATCCATTACGCCAGCTTCATTCCATCCTTTAACCTCTGTGGTCAAGTCAGGTAGATTTACTTTACTGAGAGGGCGGTGGAAAAATAGAACAGCCTCCCAGGAGAAGTGGTAGAGGAAATAATGCAGTGAGGGAGTTTAAACTATCCTTTTTTAGTGTCTGAAAGGAAAGCTGTGTGTTAATTTACCTCTGAAGACACGCAAGGATTGTATTAGAATAGAAGCTGCCCTAAATTATATCTCCTAGGGGGAAAGTGCAGAGCGCACAGACAGGACTGGAGTACAGGGCGGGGGGCAAAGAGAGACAGAGACTTTTTGAGCAACTAACTCCATTTCCAAATAAAGAAAGTCCTCCAAATGTCTTCCAAACCAAATGGACCCAAAACAAAATTTGTTGTCCACAAACTAAATGAAATATTTGCCTGAAATGATTTTGAGCCTTGTGCACAAGTCTAATGAGCTGTATGTTTTTTTGTTTTTTTTTTCTTTTCTTTTATTCTATGGAGTTAAATCTCATTGTGAAAGAGCTTCCATCTAGTTATTGGGTTCCATAGAATAACAACAAATGGGTAAAAGGGACTAAACATTCCCAAGTTTTTTTTGTTTGTTTTTTTATTAACAAAATATAAACATACAAACATACAAATAAATTTAGCTTAAATATGTAGGAGTTGGGTAACCCATCACAGGAAGTTAAAATCAGCTTAGATGGTTTATCTGAATCCATAAAGAGATGGGGACTGACCCGTATGGTTTTGTGCGTTTGTTCTGGGAAGGGCTGACAAGGAGGCCAGTGGATCCAATGCTGGCCTGAATTGGACGTAGGTCATACAGGGACAGACGTCCTGAAGGTCCTTGGGCCTGGGATTACTTTTTAGAGGTTTACTTTCAAGGAGTACATATTCATCTAAGTTGAAGGCTGTTGTGCCACAGCCTAAATTTGGTTCCACAGGTTGGACAGTATTCTCTCAGTGTTTGGATTATTACCACTGATTACTTGCTTTATCCTTACTCTCTGATCCACTACTTCGTCCACGATTATCATCGGATACAAACAAGGAGGTTAATGAAGGAAACAAATGGAAAAGTTACCTGCAGCAGAAGGCAAGTCCGTCACGTAAGAATGATAGATATTCAGGGCTATGTATTAAAAGAGAGTCTGGTGCAAAGTTTTAAAACTGTTCGTACCACCATAGCAATCAATGGAATAGTCCAATCAGCAATAATATATCATGGGTTGTTTTAGTGATAAATAGTGATAAATAGTGATAAGCTGTGTAGCAGGATCCCTTTGTGTGCTTGACCACCATTAGTGTGTAAGGAAGGTGCACCTGTTGCACATCGCATTCTCTCTGAACCTTTTTTTCCCTGCATAATGCTCTCTACAGAGTCTCACTCTTCCCACTTCCCAATGTATCGATACGTTTCCTCTTCTCTTCAGTTTCAGTTTATCTTTGTTGTTGCTGTTATTACTTCCCTTGGTTTTTTCTACACTCTCTTGTACATTGTCATTCCGTGCTTAATTTCCTTCTTGTTGTTTATAGCACGCATACACAATGATTTTGATGAAGTAATCTTCTTTCATGTTTTCATTTATTTTTATATATAAGTTTTTTTTTTCTAAAACACAGTATTCTTTTACGTAACAAACCACATATCTATGCTATGTTATACTTCAAACACAGATTATAAAAGTAGGATGTTAACTCTGACCGGCAACACTGTTTGGAAAAAATATAAATACATTTTGGTCCTGAAGCTGCATAACAGCACAAAGCTACATTTGAATATCATCTATTGTTCTCTGTTTTGAAAGTGGGTTGGAAGGGTGGAGGGCCACTAAATGTAAGTTTGATGGCTCATTTGAGACACACCTAGTCTGGTTATTACCTTGATTGAGGAATCGTGGGGGCAGTATCCCTGGAGTCTAAATGGAGGCAGGTGTCAGCTCAGAGTCAAGAGGGGTTTTGATATGATGTCATAGACTGGGTCCTAAGTTTTTCCACTGGCAGGGACTGACAAGGGAGCAGATCTTACTGGAATCTCCCTAAATCATTGAGAAGTGTTCTAGAGTTGGGAGAAACTCTCATGGCAAAAGTCTGGAGATCCAGTTGACCATTAGTTGCTGGTGATTAGAAAACCAGGCAAATCATCTCTTAATACACATACTTTTTATTTAACCTCACCTTTAGGCAACCAAGAATTATTTGTTAGCGCAGTAAACGGGGTTCGTCTTGTATTTAAAGGAACCCATACCCTTAAATAGTAAATACGGATAAAAGGAAACATAAGCATTTGAAGGCCAAACAGTAAGACCCCATGTTTCAAAATCTGCTTTTAACATACAAAACTGCACAGAACTTGTAGAGATAATCTGCATTTCTTCATTTTAAGTAATTCTTCTAAGGAAATGACAGCGCGGTTTGAAAAACCAACTTCCTGCAAGCTTTGAAGAAGTAGGTAGGGAAATTTAGTATCACTGTATGAGTTTCCTAGCATGGTACACAGCCAATGTTCAGTCATAGAGGAAGCTGCCACAGGGTTGATAACAAAGATAAAAACGTATGTTCTCGTACTACTTTTCTAATACTAGGCATTTTTCTTTTTGTAAACTATTTGTACTTTAGCAGGTTTATTTTCTTTATTGTAGGAAAATACATACAAAAAGATCTTTGCACTATGAATCTGTGTTTGAAACTGCTGGTGGTCGGATCTTTGCTCTGGAACGAAAACCATTTTGCTAGAGGTAAGCCATATATCAGGACGCTACGCTTGTTCATATCATTTTATGCTATCATAAACCGCAGTGCTGACACAGCCAGGGTCCATTGAAAGAAGTTACAGGACTGTAATGTAGAAGATAACAGACCGATTAGAAAAGTAATATGTAACATGCTTTCAACATATATGCATACAGAAGCCTTTGGGAAATTGCTAAATGCTGTAACAGTCTTGGCATACTTTTCAGATGATTTAAAAAGTAAAATTGCAGATGGGTAACGTCTCACACTTTCACCGTGGCCATTGCATAGGAGAAATTGCTCAAAACAATTTCTATCTTAAGTAGCACAACATTTCCATATCACAATATAATACCACTTGAGTAACACAACACACACACATACCAATGTGCATTGCTTGCTAATGTAAGCTTGTTTAAGCAGGACACAATTGTTGTGATGTCCTACTTGTTATGCCCGGTTTATCCATTGTAAAGCACTGCAGAATATGATGGCGCTATATACACCTTCAAATAATAAAAAGTGTCATTTTAACACAAATAGGCATTGCAATCCAAGGATAAAGTGCTTTAATGTGCAATAAAGTGCTGGTATAAACGCATAATTAGTCGACGAAAAAGGCACGAAGCTTAACGCATTTCGCCCCTATGAGTAAGCGGCACTTAAGGCGCTACCGGGTTTAATTTTCTGCCTTTTTCTCCCACTGATTACACGTTTATACCAGCACTTTATTGCACATTAAAGCACTTTATAGTTATACTTGGAGTGCAAAGCCTGCATATTTATTTGTTGCCTAAGGAGTTGGGGGACACTTTGGGGGTCTTCGGCAAGCGTTCCCAGGAGGATCCATAGGTGTGCGGTTACCGTCAGATAGCACTGGAGATTATTGGCGCGCAGCCCCTTGGAAGATTGTTGTCATTTAAAAACAAGTCCAGATTTTGAACCTTTTATACGCGCTGAAGTCAAGTCTAGGGATTGTCTTTGAAAAACTAGTATAATGATTACAACACGTCAGATGTATTTTATTAAATAACTGATTTAACACGGTGCCTAGATTTGAATTTAGTCAGAAAGATACATGATCGCTTGTTTGTGGTACTGTTTGACATAATGCATACAAATTAATTATTGATTGAAATATATTTGAACCCTCAGAATTATTCAACTTGCACTCATACACACGGAAAACTAATTATATGGCGCTCTCAAAAAGTTTCATATTTCCCCTAGCCCATACAAACATTTAAATGTTGGAATGTGCCTTTCCTATTGAAAATGAGAGATAATGTCAATTTTCAGTACTAGTAATATAGACCTGGGATTGATTTTCATATAAAATAGTATCTGGGGTGGGCAGCAACAAGCTTTGTGAATAATGCCCAACGAGTACCAATGACTTACACACCTAGTGTCCTTGTGTGCCAGAAGTTTTTTTTTGAAGAGCAAATAGAGTTTAATATTTCATGTAGATGGGAGTTGTTTCTCATCTGCCATCACACAGGTGTTACTACTTTGGAGGAGCAATATCTCCCCAAATTTGCTATGTGTTATGAGTGACCAACCTTCTCCCGCAAGAAGGGTCCAGTTGACAATCCCCGAATATTGTTAATTAGGGGAGATCACTGAAAGTTTCACTGATTTGACTCTGCATAATGCAGGACCAGCTTAGTTCGAAGATCACTGAGGTTGGATATGCAACCATCTAAATGCCAACCGGAAGCATAAGCAACACACAACTCACTGTCCTGGGTAGGGTGAATATATATATATATATAAAAGTCTTCAAATGTATCCACAATCTTTGCATAATTATGCAAATCAAACATTAGAGGAAACAGTAAAAGGTTTTGTAATACCAGTAAGTCTTTTAACCCCTTAAGGACAATGGGCGGTCCCAAAACCCATTGAAAACAATGCACTTTGTCATTAAGGGGTTAAAATGTTTACAAAGGAACCCAGCTGTCTCTTACTTTATTTTACTAATAGTAGAATGTTTGGAGAATTTGAGCAACAGTTTCAGCTGAATTTAAGAGATTCTGGCTAACCTGTAACAACTGATATATTGCAAAACCTGTCTGTCTGCCTTCCTTAACCAAACTAGTGCGTATATAGTTCTAACTATATGTGGATGTATAGAATGAGAATTAAAGTGTTAATATAGTACTTCAATATGCATTCTTCAATGGTAGAGACTTTATGCTCTCCCTTTAATGTATGAGCACAGCTACACGTTGCAATGTGCCGCTTGAAGGGGCAGTAATGATGTAAAATTAATTTTAATTAATGAATCTATTTTAATCAAAGATCCCCTAATATTTAAAAATGCTTCCAATACTTTCCCACCTCTTGTTAGGTAAAGGAATGAACCCAGTGGCACCGCATCCATGCTATCGGAACTCTAGTCTGGTGTATTTTATTGTCCTGGGGCATGTGGAATAGAAAGGCTTAGCAATGAAGGGGAGAATAAGAGAAACTTCAATTATTATACAAAAACCTATGTAAAAATAGGTGGCACCTTAGTTTGATATACTGTAAAATAATAAGCCTCATTAATTATTTAATGGAGGAGCAAGCGGGACTGATGTGTGTTTTCTGAAACTGTTTCAAATTGAGTATCGAAGAAGTTAAATTCTTCTATACTGTGCAGTGACAACAAGTGACATTGCCACACAGGAAGTGGTTAGTGTGACGTAGCGCTTCTGAGTAGCCCGATCAGTTCTGGTGTTGAAAATTCCCCACCAACTCAAAGCAGGCACGCAACCCTGTATAGATCGGGGGCGCTCAGCGAAACGACAGTCCCTGATCCGATTTCCCCCCACGAGATTTTTGCAAAGTTTGTGACCTGCCTAATATATCTATATACTCTTATCAAATTGCTATTAAGTAATTGCGTGGCTCACATCCGGCTGGGTGTGACAAAGACGCCACAAACATATTGTTGTGTTATGCACATCCAGAGGCACACTTTGTATTGTTCTGAATATCATGATACTGTCCAATTTAAGTTTTAACCTCCCCTATAACCACACTGATTGCTAGTATGTGCTGTTATTTATGTAATTACTTTTAAAACTTGAGAAATCCAAAAATATCCACAAGTTTGACCCTCTAAATGCCTTATAAAGCTACCAACATCCCCCTGACTGCCTCAGAGAAGCTTTCTAGAGACTGGCATACTGTATGTCTTAAGGCAATTACCTATTAACTATGGGCTTTGCCCTAGGCCTGACTCAGGGCAATGCCCCAGCTGCCCCATCCTGTGCATCCATCTTCACTGCTGAGTGCCAGGATATGATGTCATATTCCAGTTCTCTGTCTCTCAAAGGGAGACTGCCATCCTAGGCCTTGAATACACTCCTGGAAATAAACCAGTGTGAGCGCTCAAAGAGTTGTGAAGGTCAACAGGGTAAATTAGCAAAAAATTAGCAAAATGTTTTATTAATATTTATACACAGTGATACGTAGCTGGCATGCATATAAAATAATGTATAAACAGTGTGTTGCCAAGTCATTTAAGAAATGCTGTAAACCTCACGGGTTTCGCTTCACAAGGCTTCCTCAGAGGTATCGGATAGAACGACAAAAAACCCTGAAAGAGATGAAGAACACAAACAAGAATGAAACTGGACCTAAGAAGAACAAGGGAGGGGAAATAGGTCCAATTTATATGTGAATGTATATGCTAATTTACCCAGTTGGTCTTTACGATTCTTTGAGCTCTCGTACCAGTTTGTTTTCATTGTATCTGCTCTCTCTACCTCTATTTTTTCTCTCTTTTTTATTCTTTTGCCTTTCTTTTCTTTCTCCCTGTTGGTGCAGGCTTAACCTATCTGTCAAAGTTTATATATCTCTATTCTAGCACAACTCCCAGAAACAAAAATTTAAATTTAAAAGAGAAAATTAAAATAATTAAATCTGCAGGCCCTAAAATGCCACCTGTGTCCAATACATTTTCATAGCACCTCTTAAAATTGTTCATTAATCATAAGTAGGTCTTGTTAATTGAAATGCTGGAGGCCTCTTTCCTATCTTTACTATAAAATCTCATGTATAGAATTCACCTTTGTTCCAAATTAATCATGCATATTGTACTTGTGTGTAATGAAGCAGAGGTTTTATGGTACTCAATTCCTGCTCTGCTGTAACCTATCCAGGAATCAAATTACTGGGAGAGGATTTCTATATATATATAATAACGCATCAGTTTGGCCTAGCTAAACTGTGATGTCCTTACATGTATCGATAAACTATATCTATGCATGAATCCTTATTTATGTATGTATTGAAGTATGATTTGCATTTGGTGAAGTGATGGTGAGCTTAGATTGCTATGGGGAGAATCCTAGGAACAAAGAATGGCTGTCATTTTTTTTCATTGTCACAAGGAATGGCTCCTATGTGATCCTGTAACGCGTACTTGCAAAACCTGTACGGAAATTAGCATATGGTAATGTGACGGAATCTTTAACTGCACACCCCAGTAACTGCCACGTACAGGTCAAGTCTGGTAATGATTGGAAAAATTAACATAAATAAGCATGAGACTATGTAAAGAATTCACAATATTGTGTAGGTAACAAACAGGGTTTAGAGAATAAACACAACAGTATGGTACAGAGTGCCTTTCGAATAAGCGGCCATTTCGACCAGGCTACTTTTTTTTAGATAAAATACATCAATCATGTATAATATAAACATTATTAGTTTATAGCTACATTGATTCCTTTGTTTATGTAACTGTTTAAGTAAATAATGCGTAGTGCATGCATTACTGTTATTGAGTTATATATTATATTGTGCAAAAGGTATATAAACTGCCAGGAAAATGCTGTTTGTAAACTTGTTGTTTTTTGCTTTAAAGTGTCTCCACAAATACAGCATCTTATTTTTGATTATGTGTGGATTATCTTTTTAAAGTTTCCAATGAAATTTTTCTGTTTACCATCTTGTACAGACACATCGTATGTATATATCATAGTATGATATTGAGGAGCATCATGATAAAGGGAGTTGCATGTATACATGGACAGATTTACACTCGTAAATGAACTCACATGTTTTGAATACATAATAATGGGCATCACACAAACCAAGCAGTCTCTCTTGTGCCTCTAGAGACACACAAATGCTGTTCACTCAATGTTATTGAGCCTATGGAGGAACCTAGCTTTATCTGGCTCTAAGCCCACTAGACACAGGGATCAGCGAGGTCATTAAAAGACAATTAGTGGAAGGAGGAACTTCTATGTATGGGTCCCTCAAAATGTGTGGGCTTTGGGTAGTTGCAGTTTTTTTTCCTGCAAAAAAGACAGCCTTGAAGAAAAATCTTAGGGCCATCTCAGTGAGGCGCTACCCTTATGCCACAAATGCCTCCACTACTACTTTCTACTGCTCCTTCAACCACCTAGTCACAGGATATGGCTTTGTAGAGGGGATAATAGGAAAACACAAGAAATTAATTACTATACCAGTTCTCCCAGATCTTATTTTCCCTGAGATAAAATACCGTAGTGTCTCACATTTAAACCAAATAAGTCCCCTACTTTTAGACCACATGCATTTTATACTTCACTTCATAAAGGTGACATTAACTGCAAATATATGATGTTAAATTATTTCCCATAGCTCGTAAAACAGAATGTTAAAATGTGTTTTTTTTATCAAACACATGACTTTATATTAATACAATACACAGCATCTGAGCTTTGTGAAGACCTCATCAGCAATCATGGGTTAACAATCAAAAACAATTCCTGATATGAGTGAAAATTGAGGAGGCCACCTTTTTTAGAGCTGTCATGCTGACTCAAAATCACATTTCAGAGGTAAAAGGCCTTAGGGTTTTTAACCTAAAATAAAAGGGCCATTTTACGGCTGAAAGTTGAGTTGATGTTGGCATTGCCACATCGATAGAACGCAGTCACATCTATCAGTCTGTCCTGTGAAAGAGACACTTATTGCATGTGATAGAACCAAGTAAGGAAAGAGAGGAAAACTTTTTGGAGTGTGGAGTGTCTTAGTAGAAGGGACATTGACAGAGGATTTGAAGAGATTCTGTGACTTAAGGGACACAAATGTATCGCATTCAACGACTTACCTGCTGTGTCATGGGGGAAAGTGCTTACAACAAAGGTCGTCAAAGACCAAACTGTGATAATGATGATGTCATGGCTCATCCTGAAAGAGGTTTTCACATGGTTTAATTGTGTCACTTACAAACATGTTGCGTAATCTGAAAACATTCTGAGGGTTATGCAGGGGTACTCTGGCGCATAGGATGGCTTTATGCAGGGGTGCATATTGCACAGTGAATTTATAGCAGAATTCACCAAATGATAGTTCTCCGGTTTTTGTCAACAACTCCCAGGATCCTGAGCCAGCCTTGGATTAGGTAAACACTGTAACACCTGCTAATCTTTACATTGGTACTGATTGACTTTTTTTGTTAATTGTTATTTTTTCCAAGTGACCATAGCTGTGCCATACATAGAGTTTCCTCCAGTACCACCATGCTGTGTGCCAACACCTTCACTGATGTTGACACAAAAACCTTTGTGACAGAATTCCATGCCAAAAGTATGTCCAGAATGTGATCTTTCCTAAGGGTCTCTTGACTGGTCGCTGAGCAAACCTATTACTGAAATGCTGCTCTTATAGCATAATGCAAATATATGTTTGCCTTGCTTGACCCTCAAAAAGGGCCTTAGAGGTTTAAAATCCATTGCTCCTCTGAATTATCTTCTTAGGCTTTCATGTGTATACCGTTCATGGTGATGGCCAGTCCATCATCTTGCCCCATATAACTGTATTTTGGGCTATGTGTATGTTAGTGCATTACGTGTTACTCTAACTACTGCTCTGGTGGTGTATTTATATATAGGGAAGGAGTTTCTAAATGAATGATATGTGTAAGTATGTAAAAACTAGACAGGGGTGTGTGGAAACCAAACTTCTCTGTTTCTTCATGAACAGGAAGTGTTCACAGGCAGCGCTGAATATTTTAGAACAAACTTCCCTTCCAATAAATACAGTTTCATTTACCAGAAAGACATGAGCAGATACAGAACATATTGGGTTACACATGGGTTGATAACTCGTACTTCGTATTATCACTTTTGAGTGGTCCTGCAGCGTTCTGTATCCCAACAAGTCCTTGGGTGCAGACATACAATTGTCCTATGGGCCTTGGACCCACTCTTCCTTCTACAAGCACTAAATCCACTGTATAGGAGGTACAAAAGGTGTTATCGTTTAATAAATAAATTAGTCTACAGACCTTTTGATTATATTATGAAAAGAGGTACCTGTCCTGTAGAGCTTACAGTCTAAGCATCAACATTCACTTCAATACAAATGTCTGTGACACACAAGCAGTGCTGGGTTTTTCTTGTAATTCTGGACCAAATCCGGCGATGCGTGATTTCCTAAGCCATAATTCCTATAGCTCTCTCCATATTGTGCTGCTGGCCAGCAACACGACAATCAAACAGTAATAGATGTATAGCATATTGAGTTTCTGGTCTCTTGATGAAATTCAAAGTTTTCAAACATCCTCACCAGAGAGAGCAGGTACACAGATGGTTAGATTTGTAACAACCAAGTGTGCGTTTAATCTCTGGCATCAATGAGGAAATAAAGGACGGCTAGCTGAATAACAAGAGATATTTGGAAAGAGCTGAAAGCCACGAGTCCTGGCACTGAGCGGAGATTTCATCGCTGATGCCGCAGAGAGACTTTAATTGCATTGTTGTTGCTGTTGACAGCTTGTGATAAAACAGTATGGTAGCAGGCAGCCAGCTCCGGACTAGCTTGATGTTACAGCAATTTGGGAAAAGTCCCACATTCATGGAAATAACTTGTCATAATCTTGCTCAAGGGCTTCATTTAACACTGTACGTGCCAGAATACAAATTCCAAAGTAATGTTTGGATCATGATTCTGAAGCACAAAGGGTTAGAATGGAATCAGTAGTGTGTCACGCTATGTGTATGCACAACAGGCATAAATTCAGAAAAAAAGTACCGGTAGATTCTAAGCTCTTCAGTGCCTAGAAATGCTATGAGGACCCAATGTTAAATAAGTAATGTACCACCTATTACCACCAGACTAGTTGTTGCTTACATCGTACATAAACATAAAAAAGCATAGTGTACCATGCTACCATGATATGTACCATGATACCATGATATGTACCATGATACCATGATATGTACCATGATACCATGATATGTACCATGCTACCATGATATGTACCATGATACCATGATATCTACCATGATATGTCATGATGTCTTGACATAAGTCAATAACTCAAGAAAGCGGATGTATAGTGTTTTGCTAGCATAGGACAAAATAACCTTATTTATACATTTAAATGTAAATGATGCATAAAAAACTTGCTAAATACATAAGCACAAATATTAGCACCCCAACATATGTTTTTCATATTTGAAAACATAGCTTTAAAATGTAATTTACTACTTAGACCAGGCAGCCGTCTAAATTAGTAATGTGGACCTACTAGCGCTGTCCTACTAGGACATCACAAAGTGCAGCTATCAGAAGGAAGTAATATTTGCTTTTCTAGAAGTAGACAGTAGAATGAGAGACGGCCATTAACTTGGAAATAGGACCTGGCACCAGAGGCACCATGGTACAAGAAATATTCACCTTAGGTAATGGTTGCCTCTGTTGTTGGGAGGTATAAATGTTTTCTAATGAATCCCATATCTTTAAGCTTGGCTTCAGTCATCTAGAACACACGGTGTAATTCCTTTATTTCTTTTGCCAATTGTGTGCTGTAGGATACAAGATCTAAAACTTCCAACCTGTGAAGTTTCATTTTCCGTCTCCACTCCTTTTTCTCTGTCCATTGATCTGCTCTGAAATCGTTGCCACCAAATTTTATTAAATGTGCTGATTTTCTGGTAGAATTGTTTCAGTGAAAAAGGAAACTCAGGAAAATTGAACAGTTCCCCATGGAAACCTGTTTTAATTCCTTGTATGCCAGAGAGCTACTTGTGTCCTCTGCCAATAAAAGGATGGATAGAAGACTCAGTATGAGAACATGTACTTTTCAACAGGCATACTGTTTAACTGTATTGCTATGTTTAAGGCAATTGTATTTGTAAGACTGAAATGTTATTTTGTTTTAAAATAATTATTATGCTATTTTCACTATTTAAGTCTTATATATTTAGGGATGTCTGCTGGGAGGGGGCCCAAAATGCGGATGTGTGTGCAATGCATAATAAGTGTCTAAAAGTATGTAAGCACGTATATATGTAAATGTATGTTTGTGAAGCTACCTGCAAAGCTGGAGTTATGGGTGCGTATTATACTCATGTACTTGGTTTTCCATGGTAGATTGGTACCTGCATATTATAAAAAATGCTAAATATAAGCAATTTAACTTTGTCTCTGGAAGACACACTATGGTGAAAATTGAAGCTACACAACGATTAAAACAACACAGATCATCTTCTTTTATGTATTAAAAATGTGGGTGACTCCAAACCCTATTGAACCCAAGTATAAACTTACTGCCATGCCGTGTGCCTACCTGCATTTACTTTCCTTTGAACTCTGTACATCTCTCTTACTTTCTTCACTTTACTCATAACCGCTCTTGATTTCTCCCACACCTTTTCCTGTGTTGTTTCCAACTGGTGGCCTGTGACCTATAGTTCACTCAATGTGGTTTGATGCACTGCAACCTATAATAAAAACCCATAGCCTCATATCCACAGTGGAATTAAAGTACCTTACAGAATTACCAGTAGCATTACAACTGACATTATGTAGTATTGCATATTGACATAAACTTAAGAGATGCTGGTACAGATGGAGAAGACTTCCCGCCCTCGTGACCTTACATTCTATTACGTTGTAATAGATTCAGTACTCCACATTTCAGAAGTTGTTATAGACCAGGCTCATTTCACGTTTTGAGAAAAAGGGGATATTTCAGTGGCTTACCAGTCACTTTCCACCTATCCATGCAAACTTTTCAAAATCCAACTCCCAGAGATGCTGTAACATCACCAACATACAATGGCTCTGTGGTAGACAATTATAAGAAGTTTAAATAACGTATCTATTTTGCATGTGTCGTTTTGTAGATTTCTTGCTAATATACTTGTGTATATTATAAATCTTGAAATTCATTTTTGAGGAAGTGGTTATACAGAGACTTTGTACACAAACAAGTAACCCACCACCCTTTTTAATTGTTTAAAGAAGAAACATTCGTTTCACGGGGGAATGTGACTACTGGCATTGATGAAATACAATTATATGGTGGCTAAGATTCCCAATGGCATTTATAAATCTCTTTTATACGCTATAGTTGCCAACAATAGTTGTTCGTAGATGGAGTCCAAGATGCAAAAGCAAGGCCAATAAACAGTCCTTGAGTCAGAAATAGGTAGCAGGAAAACAAAATCCAGGAATAAAGCTGAGGTCAGTGACTGGAGAAAACCAACAGGATACAAATCTCCACCAGGACTGCAATATAGGCAGGTCAGAAGAACTGAGCAAAGAGTCTTGGTTCAGCCAGGTTTATATACCATCCAAAGAGACAGCAGGTGGTAGTGCTAAGGAGGATTACTAGTAAGTGCGTTACTACAAGTGCAGTAGGATATTAACTGAAAGATGGTGGCAGCATGTGAAATGCTGGTGGCAGATAGACAAGAAACTGCACAGAGTGAAACTGGGTTAAGACTGGGTCTGACAAAGTGCTATTTTGGTCACGGTAGTCCTGAATGAGGAAATTCTAGCTTGCTTTATTCTTATTTCTCAGAACTGATGTTATCCTTTCATTGAAACTGCTTATTTTCATTTTTTTTAAAACATAATATAGACAGATCATGACATTACATGCCACCCATACAAAATGGGTAGATTTGCAGCATGGTACAACTAGGGTGACCACATGAGCCATGTTTTCCAGGCACATATAATTTTTACATATCGCTGACCAGCCCAGATTAAATGCTGCCCTGCGGTATCCTTGACGGGGTCTACACTGCCCTAAAAACACATGGAACGCCTAGATATGACATCATATCCCTGTGCTCCATAACTTGAAGGCCTATTAACCAAGAGGACTATCTGCCCCCTGTTCAGCACCAAGGTGGACTACCGCCCTAGGCCAAGACCAGAATATGTAATTGACTACACATGAAACACATAGTAAGTATAACGGAGTAAAATAAAGAATTATCTGAAAACCTGTCATGATGTAAAGGGATATCTGACGCCTGCCAATGTTTATTTATTATCCAGACTGCTTACTATAAACACTTGCATTTCTACTAGTATAGAAACAGCCAACTAAACACAATCAATATAGCCATATCAACTCAATTCTTCACCACAGGCTCTACAAAACGCAAATATTCTATAGAATAACTTTCTATTAATAAACCGATACATCTCCTCCCTAAAATGTGATCTGTCTCTGTTTTAAAGTCCTACATAGGCACTTGCATTAGAATACACAACTGCTAGCGACACCCCATATTCAATTCCTTATGAGAAAGGACCAAAACAAACTTTCTTTTCATGGTTGTTTAAATGTACACAGTGTTATACAAAGGCAACTGGAACAGTCATGTCAATTCTCATGTCTTTAGTAAATAAAACCCATTGTTGACCTTGGTGCAAGACAAGTGCTTTTTCCACAGTACACGCTCGGGAAACCCTTTCTGTGAACTTATGTTGTCTACCAAATCATAGCTGGCCTCTTTTGACTAAACGTAAATGTTAGTGCCTTTAGGACATCTATGAAAGAAACCATAAGATAGTGATGCATTTCTTCTGGTATTTTTTATGTATGTGGCATTTAAACTGCCGATTCTCAAATTAACATAAAATATAGGTTTTATTGTGAGATGTTTGCAATCGATTGTAAGATGTCCATGTGAAGCTTCTTTTTTCAAATCCTTTAAATTCAGTTCACTCTAAACCAGATGTTTTAAAGGTTTTGCGTTGGCCGGAAGAGAGCGGTCTGCTCTGATGATGCACAACTTCATGAAAATTCTGCTGTAGGGGAGCGCAGTCTTCCTTCCTCCTCCTCCACATGTGAAGGCAGCCACAGTCTACTAAGAAAAGAGAACCTCTCTATGTGCTAAATGGTGTTAACAACGTATAAGCCACACAGCGAGGTTTGTAAAGTGCCCCATATCTGTGGTCAGGTGCTTAACAGATAAATATTTAGTGCATACAATTTTACATACTGGTCTCAAAGCAAAATACATTGTAGAATATCTGTGAGATGCTGATTTGGCTATCCAGGCTTTATACAGAATGTAGATTTTGATCTGCCATATTTCCTAGGAGCAAATCCGAAGCCTATTTCACAAACTTATCGTGAAATATACAGTACTGTGCAAATGTTTTAGGCAGGTGTGGAAATAAGAAAGTAAGAATGCTTTCAAAAATGGCATGCTTATAGTTTATATTTATTATTTAACAAAATAAAAAGTGAGTGAACAAAAGGAAAATTAATAATTGTGTGACTACCCTTTGCCTCCAAAACAGCATTAATTCTTCTAGGGGTTATTGCACAAGAGGTGCTAATGACCATCAATGTAATATCTGGGTTAAAAATGGTTGAGGAACCACTAAACTCCCTACCAAGGTGAGGTTGCTAAAATCCATACACCATGGCAAGACTGAGCACAACAACAAGACACAAGGTCTTTCCCAAGCAGAAATTTCAAGGCAGGCAGGGGTTTTCAGATGTTTTTTCCAAACTCTTTTGAAGAAGCCCAAACACAGTAGTCGGCCAAGGAAATTTAGTGCAGCAGAAGAAAAACACATCATGCTTACTTCTCTTTGCAATCAGAAGATGTCCAGCAGTGCCAACAGTGGGATTCTGGTAACCCTTATCCTGTTCAGAGAAGTCTGGTCAGAAGTGGTCCTCCAACATGGAAACAAGCCAAGAGACTCAACTACTCACAGAAACACAGGAACTAGGATGCAGAAAGATGGCAGCTGGTGCTCTGGACCGATGAGTCAAAAAGTTTTAAATACCGTATATAGATGTTTGGAACTATTTATCTGCCCTCTTAATAGGGTTAATAAACCCTATTGTATACCTTTATACTGTGCATGAGGGCATTGTCAGAAAGTTGAAAGCATAAAACTTCTTTACTGTGAGGGGCTTAGTCCAAACCATGAACGATAGCCTCAGGTCACTGTTAAATGATAAAATTAAACTATTAGCATGTCTATTCTTAAAAGTATTCTTACTTTACAGCATTATTTCACACCTGCTTTAAACTTTTGCACAGTACTGGATGTTAAAATATAAAAACTGTAAGAGAATATTATGCAAAAATAATTTTCTTCTGCCAGAAAAAAAAAACATACTAAATTAACTGCAAAAACAAAGTTGCGATAATTTATTGGCAGATTTTGGTATCTTATTATGACATCATTTACTGACAATAAGGTTGGCACTGGGTAGTTGTGATAATGACAATTTTTTCCAGAGGAAATGATCCTGGTATCATCATTCCTTTAAAATGACAATGAGGGTGGACTATAGTTTTGACTGCATTGTTGTTTTTAATAATATTTCGGAGCTGTATATATTGGGTTGTCACGTTTTGAGTCAATAACAATTAAAATAGTGACGCAATAGTGGGTGGGTTTCATACAATATCATTACATTATTTTTAATGAAACCATCACCTTTAAAATAGATAAATTGGCTTAATCTGGACACTCGGCCGTGCCCTCCTTAGTATTTTAGATGTTTAGATGAATATTCCAGGGAATCATACAATCTTCTTATAAAGGACAAAAAAGAATGTTCCTTTCCCACAGTTGTGGAGTGATGCAAGATCACAAGCAAAGAGGACGCGTGGTTTTGTTTTTCAGAATATGCAGGAACTCATTTGAACTTCACTACTTATATTATTTTGTACTATAATCATAAGATATGCAAATATTTTTAGAAGCTGCAACGTTTCGCATGCATGTTTATATTAATATGCATTTTATAATGAATGTTCATAATTTTTGCTCAATATATCACAACCATCCGATTATTATGTTTCATTGATCTATCAAATAATGTTTTTTTTTATTCATATTTTGTTCATTTGTTAGGATCAAGTCATTTACCCTTGACCCCCCCCCAAAAAAATTAATTCCTCACCATCTGGCCATATTAAAAGCTGCCCACTTTGGTGGGTTTCTATGTCAGATGCTAAAAACACACAGATCCTTATGCGGACTAATATTGTTTTTACCCCTTTTAGTCTAAACAAACAGAACTTAAAATGTATTTCTGCAACTCCTCAAAATAAAACAACTTCCGCACACATTTTTGACTAATACTTCCTGATTTGTTTGGTCAACTGGCCATCGACACACGTGATCATTTATCAAAATATCTCTTTCCTAAGTAGTGGCATTTCTGTTACTTTCTTCCCATATTTACATAGACTATGAAAATATACAACTTGCATGTCTATAAGAATTAAGCTTAGCCCATAACTGTACTTCATTTTTGAAGATACAGTGCCCCCTGCTGGCACATATATATAAAATCAAGTAGTTTAATAAAAGGATCAGATTCTGGTTACCAAAAAAGTGCTCTATTTTGCCATTTCCCCCAGTCACAGAAGGTGGTGTGCTACATTTACAGTCAGATAATGGGACAGAGATGAACGCCACTCAATGCTTTTAAAGAAATAGCATTGTGTTGAACTGGCAAGCCTCTTTATATTATACATCCTATACTAAAGGGATGCTCCGGTCATCATATGCATACATTTACATGGTGTTCCTTTTCCAAATAAATGGGGGGGGTTCTGCCAGGTGCCCCATATATTTGCCTTGCACCCAGCTATTTTCTTGAACATCTTGCGCATGGTATACCAGTCAGCTTCAGTGCTGGGTCAGCCAACACTGTGACCATCCGATGAAAGCTTTCCTGCCAATCATTAGTACACCTGAGGGTTGGGGAGCCGCAGTTTCTCTTTAAGGTAAATGCCCTTTTTAAACAATGCACTTGAAAGCACTTACAAGGTATTTTTGAATGCATTGTTTGTTTGGGTGGCTCCCTGGGACACTGGAGTGCGCCTCTAAGTTTTATGTTCCACTATTTATCTTATTATATTTAATCTAGTGAAACATCCTATTTATTGGGAAAAAAAACTTACTAATGATCCATGGACAGAACAACTACCGATTATCCATTTTCCCCCAACACTTGCTCCGCTCTTAATTTGTATGTGTGTTTTATAGCCACAGGGGACAAGTATAGCCAAGTGGCCGAATAAAACATGTAGCCCACAACCTATTTGGCAGACATCATTCAGTGATGTCCCAAATTTGTAACTGTAATCCGTCTGTAAGATTGCAGATTTCTCGCTCTTGTATCTATATTACTATATAGGTTATCATTAGCATGTTCTATTTCTGCCTTAATGTAAATACTCAACACCACCGTTTTATTTTTTTTCAGGACAAACATCAAACCAGACAGACAATAGAGGTAAGCAATTTTGAAATGAAAGTGTTTCAAGGGGAAGCGCCACAAGAAACATATGTTGTAGAACAATTTAAAATATACAATCTGCATTTTGTGGTAAAGGGAGTTACACTGGTCTGGGAGTAGCAGACATTTTTTTCAGTATTTGAAGTTGCATGCCCATATTGGCATATCTATCTATCTATCTATCTATCTATCTATCTATCTTTCTTTCTATCTGTCTGTCTGTCTGTCTGTCTATCTATCAATCTATCTTTTTTTTTTCCAAATAGAAATTCTCCTTTACACAAGAAATTAGAAATAAAAGTATTGAAATTGACCACAAAGTTAGTACATAAACTTGTTTGTTATATGGTAGTTCACAAGGGGGTTAGTGGCTGCGCTCTCATGGATGTATATGAAATATATAAAAGAAAAGAAAAACACAATAGTGCAATATGTCTCAAGGCTTGTTTTTGTTTGAAATGAAGGCCACAAAGGGCTACTCACATGTGGTGGGGGCTTCTTCAGTTAGCCCCAAAGTATACGCTTGGGCGATATAATCCTCGCCTTAAAGATTTCTTTGGCAGCTTTCTTTAGCCTCAGCCTTTGAAGCAGTCTGGAGTGTCCACAGTTCCTTTTTGGTGAGCAATTATAGAATTGCTCACTCCTCAGCGCTTAAGTGGTAAAATCCCCACACAAGGTGTTGTGTCTTATAAATTAAAAAAAGGGTCCAGGAGCAAGATAAAATAGTTTTTAAAAAAACTTATTTATTTTAAACTTTTGGTAATAAAAACCAATAAAAACCAACAAAGGATTAATATAAAATAATACACAAACGCGTTTCGCCTAGCACAGGCTTCCTCAGAGTGTATGTCTGCTTACATTGTTTAAAAGTGAGTGTGGTCACGATAGGGTATGGCTAAGGGAGGGACATCAAAAAAGGGGCTCGTGACTTTTTGTCCTTTTGGTGCTGGATGGTCTCAGTCAGTCCCTGTACTGGCTAGCTCATATGAACCCAGTTTACAACTGAACACTATCACACTTTAAAAATAAAAAAAACATCTCTGTAAGTACATTAATATATACGATTCAAAATAAAAAAAGGGCTTAACTGAGGTAGAAGCTGCAGCTGTCCTCCTCTTCTATGGTCCGATAATTTCTGCCACTGATTACCATAGGAAGGCTGCAATATACCTTTGATTATAGATTACAAAATAGCAGTTAGAAGGACCAGCGAGTTGAAAGTTCTGGTTAGATGCATATCAAAATGAAATGCCATTTTATGTACATCTACACCACATGGATGTGATTACAAAACAACAGTTTTAAAATAGATCCAAAGGGTGATCGTGTAAAAGAGAAAAGTTATGTACATTTCACGATAGTCTTGATTTATCTTTTTGGGCATTAATGAATGTTGCATTTGGCTAAAATGCATGTTTCATGTAATGATTAATTTAGACTACTCTGATGGATTAGTTTATTCTGATTACATAATATACGTTATGTATACTGTGACAGAACCCTCCATCACTGGGGCCCCTGGAGAGGCCTGAGAGCCAGCCTCCTCCCTATCGACTATGGGCCCAGGCCTTGTAGAGACTTCTGTGTGTGGATACAGGGGTTCAGTCTGCTGATGTACCCCATGTTTTAGCACTCAGAGTCTCAGAACTGTAACGTCTGCTGGACATCCTGTGGTAGGAAGAAGGCTGATTGTCTTAGCATTGTTAATTGTATAGGTGTGAAGTGTTTCCCCTGTTATTGTGTGAGTTAGCCCTTGTCTTAAGACCCCCTGTAGGTATGACTAGGTGTCACTGCTGCATACCTAATTATCAATTACATAACAGGTAGCTGTTAATCCTGTGAGCTCCTGTTATCCCTGTGTCCTGGCCATTGTCTGTCTCAAGCCAATTATATGTCTATCGTCATTCCACGTCTACGTCCCCAGTTAATGTAATTATTTATGTCTCGTGACATCCTGTCCTTCCCCCGGATATTGTGTTGCAGGATTTGATCTAATTACTTCCTTCCTGCCATGGTAATTAGATCATGTGATATTTGTATTGCCCCTTTTCTACTTCTGTGTATATATACCTCTGTATTTGGCTTTAATAAATGAGTCCTGCTTTCACCTCAACATGAGTGTTGCCTGATGTTTGGGGTGGGTTATAGCCACGCTGTGTAGCTAAGCTTCGGATAGCCACAGTGCCAATGCGGCTTCGGTGCAGCGACGTCCCTCCTTCTATCTACAACGCTGGTTCTGCCCGGCGCTGAAGGGGTTACTGGTTGGTGTCCCGGCAGGAGGAAGCAACGTTAGGCGGGAGTACCCAGTCGGGGTACAGGTCGGTCCCGTCACATATACATTATGTATACATTAAGTATACTCAGAAGATTATATTTGTGCATCACATAGCCTAAATGCACAATAACACAAACAAAATGTGTCTTGTGGGAATCACACATGAGTCTTAAATGATGCAAGTCCTTGACATTCTTGCTAGTAATAGGAATAGTTGCCTGGTTGAGGCATTATTTAATAGAATATACTTACCATTATGACATCTATATGGCAATTAGGAACCCATTCACTGTCTTTTACCCATTAGCTGACTTTATAAGCTAGGAACAATTTCAGTCCCAAACCATTGCTCTAGCTCAAACCAAGTCTCTACTTCATATTAATTGCCTCCACTCTCTGTAAAATTCTCACAAACATAAATGTGTATCAAGTTATTTAAAAAGTCCCATTTTGTATAAATTAGTTTATTAAGTTTCTTGTACTGCAAAATGTATCCTCCAGCCTCAGTAGGACAGATGTTATGCTTCACAGGTTAGTAAGCAAACAAAGCATAGTAAGCAAAACTTACACACACTATTCTCCACACACACCACACAATACACTCAGCCAGACATAACACATAGAGCACTTGTGGCCCTCTTGCCGTTTTAACAATTTTGGTGTTATGCATTGTGAGATTTCATGTAATGTACCACACCAAATACCTACTTATTATACAATGGCAGCTCAACTCTTCTTAATGGAGCAGCTTTTATAATGCTTAGTGAAGTTGAGTGCCAGCCAACTTTTCGTGTTCGTCTTCGTGGGGAAAACAATCTTCGTGTAGAAGGAGTAAATGCAGGGTTAACGTGTTATGTACTATGCAGCAGCTTTGGTGCCAGATTTTAAAGGTCTGTACAAGCAACTTTATTGGTTGCCGGCAGGGGCCTCCTCTGCCATCAACCAATGAAGTGCATAGAGTCGCTCGCACGGCCCTTTAACTCCTTACATGGAACTTGGCCTGGGGAGACGAAGACACACAAAGATGAAGACACACAACATGAAGAATCTTTGTCTACTAATTTCCCCGGTCCCTTCCCCATCTAGCCTACCTTATCTAGGCAGCATCACAAGTGTTAACGGGAGCAGAAATCCATAGGTTTATCTCGTATGGACTTTTAACTCCTGGTGGCGAAACTCCCCCGGCCAAGTTCCAGGGCCAGGAGTTAAAGGTCCATACGAGCAACTGTGGTCTGACTAGCGATGACGGGTGGCCCTGGCACTTTAAGACTGCGGCTACCTGATGGACATGTGGGGCTACACACTACGTTTTTAAGCTCATGTAGTGCGTAGTCGGGCATATCCAGCCACTGGCCACATGCTGCATCACCAAATCTGCCACTGGAGTGTGTGGCACTGTCGAGCATTTGACGCTTGTGCAGTGCATTTGACGCTTGTGCCAGGTGGCCAGTCCGGTGCCTGGACTATAGAGAACTGCATTCTGCTTCAGCATTGTTGAGCAATTGGTACGAGTTGCAAAAACATTTTTAAATCACTTTGTCATGTTGCCACATACATTAGGCCCCTTACTAATTTACTTCTTGGGTTTGCCCAAGTTGGTCCTAAGACTAATGTGGCTGATGTAGTCATCCTTACACCAGTATGGATTTATAATCTAATTTGGGAGGTTTTAAATTTGCTTTGTTTTCAGATACCAACATCCTTAACATTAAAATATACTAGTAGTAGTAGTTTGCCTCAAATGGAGAATGCATGAATGATTATTTTTGTAACAGATAAGGTTGGGTAGGGATGACATTCTTACCTCACTTAATTCACTTACTGTCTAAAATAGTTGGTAATCTGGAGAAAAATAAACAATATTTGTTATTACCCCTTTTTGGGATTAATCATTTTTATTGGTGGGCATTCCAATAATAAGTCACCAAAAATATGAAGTGAACAATGAGTTAAACATAATAAACAAAGGTAGTAAAACTGTTATTACACTTTTTTGAGAAGCATTTTATGGACACATTTAAGTTCAACAGGTTGAAGTAATACTTAGCTGAATGTTATTTTTGCATTTTTGTGTAAAAAAACACAATTGTGTAAAAAACACAAATTTGTATTTTTCACAACACTTTTCAGTCCATTTGCCCTTTTACAAAAATGATCACTGTTCCCTAGTTATATAAACACATTTGATGCTAAGTAATAAATCATATTTAGCAATGCAATGCATTACTAGAAAAGGAAATTTGTAAAATGGGAATGTCTCTTGTATACACCACTGGCTAATGTATAGATACTCTAGTAATAACAACCTATATTCATGTGTCTTGATACAATTTAAACCCAAAACAAACTCTTTCAAACAGTAACATAATATTAACAACAGTATTAAAAATAAAAAAAAAATCATTTGGATTTGATCACAAAACAATTTAGTTCTAGTCAATAGATATAAATATCTTGGAAAAACCTTCTTGACCCACATCTATCATTTGGCCTGCATAATGATTTACTGGCATCGGAATTATACACCACATTTGCAGAACTTTATTGCAATAAATCATATGTGTGTCCTAATGTTAGCTATTGTCTATGGGGATATCAAAGTCTATATCAGTAAATCCACATTATATTGCATCCAATGCCATGCTGTAATATGAGTATATAACTCCTTTATAGATATGCTACTGTTAAAGTAAAATAAGGACCCAGCTAACCCTAAACTATGTTTTTTTCCAGTTTCATTTTGTGTTCTGCAGACAAGACACATTTACAAGAGTGTTGCACACCCTCCCTCAATTACGTTGCCAAATATTTTTTATGTTCTTGCATAATGTAAATCAATGTGTTGCCTTTTATGGATGTACCAGAAGGTCTGTATGGTTGTGAAATGGGTTAAAGTTGCTGACTTTCGTTAAAGTCAATTGGAGTTTAAACTGAGACTTGCAGGTTAAGCTCATATTGGCATCATTAGGAATTCAACTACCAAAATAGCTTGTAAGGCAAATGTCTTGGTATGTCGCCCAAAGCCGTAGCTAGCTCCTTTTGTGCCCGAGGCAAGAATGGAAAATTGTGCCCCCCCAGCTACTTTCTTGCAGATTTTTTTTTATTTACACTGCCCTTACACACACCTGCCCATAAACACACATATACACATACAGTGCCCTTACAAAAACCTCCCCATGCACGCTGCCTTTACACGCGCCTGCTCGTAAACACGCATATACATTGTTAGTTATTCTTTGTCTTAAGTATCTAAACTTTTCCATCAAGGCCACACCTTATAAGTTTTCTTAAGTAGATTTATTCAGTTACAAAGTAATATACATACAGTAATGGTGGTCGTAGGTACTTTAGGCTCAGTATTCTTTTGACATATCAGTATTCTTTAAATGAAGGATAAAGAGACCTTGCCCTTGTAACCATGTGTATTTATACTCCTTTACCTTCAGTTGGGGTATCATATGAATTTAAGGAATCCTATTGGAGCAGTCATAGGATACACTGGCATTCCACAGAAGACCCTCTAAGCTACGTCACTTAATTGATAACATATGTTCTAGGTGAGATGAAGGATAAAGAGACCTTGCCCTTGTAACCATGAGTATTTATACCCGTTTACCATCAGTTGGGGTATAAGTTCTTACTATATATGGGCATCATATAAATTTAAGGAATCCTATTGGAGCAGTCATAGGATACACTGGCATTTCACAGAAGACCCACTAAGCTACGTCACTTAATTGATAACATATGTTCCTAGCACACTTTAGGCATTTAGGCCTAAAGTGTGGATAACACATACACTGCCCTTACACACACACATTAGACATGACTGCCCATAAACACATCTGCCCATTTACACGCATATACACATACACTGCCCTTACATGCTGCCTTTACACACACCTGCTCATTAACACACATATACACATACACTGCCCTTACATGCTGCCTTTACACACACCTGCTCATTAACACACAAATACACTTACGGCTGCCTTTACACCACACCTTGCCATACACACACCTGCCCGCGTAAACAACATATTACACATACACTGCCCTAACACACACCTGCCCATACACGCTGCCTTTAAACACACTTGCCCATTAACACGCATATACATATACACATACGCTGCCCATACACACGCCTGTCAGGATTCGGCCCCAGCCATGCAAACTGCCAGGCATGGCCTCCCCTTTAAGAGGTCTGCCTGGTGTTGAACTCCTCTCCACAGCCTTCTGTTTTGTTTACTTGTGTGTCTGTATTTTATGTACCTTTGCCCTCTTTCCCTTATTCATCTGAGGATCTTGGTTTCTCTCGCCTCTCCCCATGTCCTGTTTGACATATCCTATCCTTGCTTAAAGGAGAAACATCTGAGGATCTTGGCTACTCTTACACACACCTGCCCGTACATGCTGCCTTTACACATACCTGCCTATAAACACACATACACTAGATCTAGATATATCTAGATCTCTGTTTTAGTGCTCCCTAGTTCATGAATATACTTTTGGTAGTCTTTCCTTTTGATATAATTAATATGCTTGTAAAACAGTGAATAAATGTTTTTTTTACTTTTTAAAATTCCATTCATAAAAAACAAACAATGTCTTAGATTTAAAAAGTCCTACTTGGACTGAAACAACTAAATGAGAAAAGTGAAATAACAGTTGAATAAAAACACTAAAATTGCTGTGGTCTCAGCCTGAAAAAAATAATTATGTGACACATAAATGTAATTTAATAAGAATATTATACACAGCATCAAATGAGTAGGTAATTGTACATAAATTCAAAATAGCAGATAGCATTTCCATACAAGCAGCTAAACCTTTATCTTTTACAATAATATGACATTGCTCCAAAATATGAGTTGTCGCTGTCGCAGTACCACATTAGCATGCTAAAGTGATTGCACTAATACAAGCTTTATTGTAAGAAGTCACTGCAAGAGTATCTGATACCTCCGGCAAAATTCAATTTAGTTTTTACCGTCAATGCATTGACAGGTCAGAATGTGAGTCACAACAAAACAGATATGTGATAAAACATTTAGTTTACAACATTGTGTTTCTATCTACATGTATATTATACAATTTTAAGAATTGGATATAAAAATTCCCCTTTAGTAAGTAAAGTTTTTCTTTGTGGTGTTTATGTTGGTCACATTGAAGTAATCATAATAGCTTTGTTTTGGAACTTCATATAAAGAAGAGATCTCAGATGCCAAAAGCTTATATATAGTTTAATCTTCTTCTAAGTTGGCCCCCCAAAAAGTATTAACTTCATCTTTTAAAGAATATTTGTCTTATCAATATTTAAATATGCCTCATCTTACAGTCCAAACTTCTTATTATCACTTATCAGGTTGATGGCATATGGTGTACAATATTATTTATTCACTGGTCTTTTTGTTCATGGAATAATTATTGGTATACTATATTCATAATACTCACAAGTAGAATTTCATCAGTTTGATATTTGTGTTGCTGTTAATGCCTAAAGAATATTTTATTAACTGCATATCACCATTTAGAATGGAATTAATATTTACCTATATTTTGCAGTACACACTTTTAGATGTTGGATCCATTTATTGTCTGTAGCTTTTGAGCAAGCACTTACCGCTTGGACGTTCATACCCAGATGCACTGGTCACCATCACAGCAGTACTAGGATATGGCATGGCTGCCTACTGTAGGCAGTCAATATTTTACATGGGTCAAATAAAAAGAGCTTAGTGTGCAGCCCAGTTTGTCTGGCACTTCAGACATCTAAAAAGCATCACACGTTCTGCCAACCACCTATTTGTATTTTGCCATGGAGTCAGCATACCACAACTATCCAGTTATCAACAGAGCTATCTAATCAGAAAGAAGAGATTGCAAAGACAGGTTTGAGCCTAGCGGCCTTTCAGGTGAACTTAGCAGCATTATAATATCTAAACAGTGGTTGAGTGCAAATGCAAGAAGATAAGGAGTTATTGTTGACTGAGTAATACATACACTGTTATAGTTTAGCTGCCTGAAAATTTCTAAATCTGGACAACACTTTTTTTCCCTGTCTGCTTATTATTAATCTATGTATAGTCTGGACTGTAATCATTATTCAGGTAAAAGCCTAGCTGCCATCAAAAACTGCACTATGAAAATCTGTTTTTTTTTATTCAATCAAATGGAAACAGTGTCAAATAGGTGTAGTAATATTTATTTTGTGGATGAGAGAGGTGCCCAAAGTTCCTCTGCCTGCGTTTGGTTTTGTTATAAATGTAGTCCATAAACATAGAATGGTTTTAGTTCCTACAAAATAGGTACATGCATGATTTTGCTATAACAAAAAGGGGGATGTATTGATTTGCATGAAAAGTATCAAAATGACAAAAGTGCTAGCAAAACAAAATAACGACCAAAACAATGTAAGAGTCTTATGTTGTCAAACTAATACTTCTTTCTCTCCTTTTATTACAGTTACTATGACTTTGACAGAGGAAAAGGATAAGGCTGTTATGGAATCCAAGCATCTAAGGTATAGTTCTAGTTATTTCTTCCATAGTATACTCAATTGTATGTAAAATGTCAACTTGGTTTCCTAGCTTAAAGGTTCCTACAGACACATCTGTAACTCATGTCTGTGACACTCTCGCTTGCTTTTAATTAAACAGTTATTTTCTCATTGTGTTCACCAGACAACCCTTACCTATTCTTATTTACCGGTATTTATGCTACATATACGATAAACATGGCTAGAAGCACTACTTTCAATCTAACTATGCATCAGCCACAAGGAGCCCTGTGTGCTGTTAAGCAATAATATTAAAAAAATCTTAAGCAACAACATCAATATCACAAATGCATGATTTATGGATTAGTTTACTGCCAAGGAAAACTGTGTTTGTATGAGTGAATCTATGCTTTGATTCAATGTCATTTAATTTGCAAAGAAAAGATTCACATCAACTCATGTGTTCACTTTTGTCTGCTGCTTTTTCTTTAAGCTTTATG